>WAAG01062232.1:514750-549699 GCA_013390105.1 Tichodroma muraria
AAACAGAAGAAAAGAAGTGCAGAGCAAGCACAGACCACATGAAGTGGCCAGCTAAAATGTAGGGGTTTGGGAAACCACCAAGTTCTACAATAAACAAACTCATCCTGAACAGCAAATTCTATTTGGTTAGAAAAGATGTATTTAATTGCAGCTTTTGGAGTAAACTGATGGTGTGTCCACAGTTAGATATCAAGAATTGTCTTTACTGTGTCCAACAGTCATGTTCTGTTGTGTTGCTCCTGCTCAGATTTTTCTTAAGAACTACCTGACTGAAATGAATACAATTCCAATCTGCTTCTTGCATGTCAGAAGAAAAAAAAAAAAAAAAAAAAAACAAGCTACCATCACTCACAGCACTTCCATACTGCTCCTTCTCTGGGGAAACTAAATTAGCAACAGGAGTTCCTGGAGTTCCTCCCTTTGGAAAGGATCTCCCTGTGAAGCTGGTGGGAAGAGTAGATTTTTCTGCAGCAGTTAAGCAAAGACCCACTCTTCTCTGACTAGTGCTCACACAGTCCTTAATTATGATGTTGATCCTTCTCTGAACCAGCTGCTGGCATTTTTTTTCCTCAAAAAAATCATCCAGGCAGAATTAACAACGGATGAGAAACTTGAGTTTATAAAGGTCAGCTACAATATTACACATCTGAATTACTTTCAAACAGCTTCTGCTGAATAATAGATGTAAAACTCTAGTTCTGCTACAAGGGATTTGAAGACACCCCCGAGGCAGCCTCACGCTCCCCTAAACACCCACTTTTCCAATCCCAGAGCTCAACATCAAATTTTTCGGGTTCTATTGATGTGCTGTCCTTGCTTTTAACACCTGCCTCCCCTGCAACCACGCAGAGTCCAGAGCATTTCTGAAAGAGATGTGGAACATCAAACCATTGTACAGGCACCACAGGTTCCATGCCAAATCCAACTGCACCCACAACCCTGCCTCCCACACAACACTCACCACACACCTTTCAGGGAAGAAATACTGTGGATCATACACAAACCACCGGTACAACACAGTCCTGCCAGCACCCCTTCCCACCTTTCTTCCCCATTTAACATCTGGCATCCATCACTGCCAGGGCACAGAGGAGATGTAAAGGCAGGATTTGGAAAAAGGGACAAAACGAGAGGTGCTGAAAGCTCTCACAGGCCACACTGATGAGTTTTACATCACAGTTCCAACACACCGGCTCCTTACCTCCTGGAAGTTGTGCTGTGTGAACTTGTCAGCAATCCTCAGCAGTTCACGGCACGAGTGAGTGTCGGCAAAAGCCCGGATGCCCAGGCAATTGGAAGGGTCCAACTGTCTCTTGAGGAACTCGCAGCAGGCCTCCTGGATCTCGGCCAGCTGGAGAAGGCAAGCAGCTGGCAACAAGGTCTGGACATTCCCCTCTTCCACAGTGATCTGCGAGGTGTAGGCAAAGTCGATGAGCAGCTCCATGGCCCGCTCGTCGATGTCCCTGATCACGACCTCCGTCTGCCGCGACTCCGCCAGCTCCCCGGTGAACATGGCTCGGAAGTACGGGCTGCAGGCCGACAGGATCACCCTGTGGGCGTAGATCTTCTTGGCCCCCACTACCAGCACCACATCGCAGAGCTCCCGGTGCTTGCGCAGCAGGTTGATGACTTCCAGGGTCTGCCGGGGGTGCTTGTCGGAGATGTAGGGCATGCGCGCGGGCTGCGGCACGCCTTCGGGCAGCTTGTTGGGGTCTCCGAGGGTGCAGCGGCTGGTCACGTCCATTCCGGTCTCTCCTGGGCGAGTGCTGGCACACCTGCAGCGCAGGAGATACAAATACAGCACCATGGTCAGGGATCCCGGAGCCGGCCGCGCTCCAAAGCTCCGCGGCTCGCGCCCAGCACCAGCAGCGCCCGTAGGTCCGCACCAGGACGTGAAAACAAGCACGTGACCACATGAAAGAGGAATCCATCTCCAACCAAAGCTTGCTTAGAAGTAAACAAATGCCAACTTGCAGCAGGCTTCTATTTATTGCTATTTTTATACGCTTTCTGTGACACACGGCTGTAATATCCAGCTACGCATACATATTTATGAGCTGAACCTCACCATAGCCCTTGTGCGGTAAAGGCACATTATCCCCATTTCACAGAGTGACTCAAAGCACAGATTAGCTGACTTGCCCACTGTCAAGCGCTGGAGTTTTCTTTGACAGAGCTGGAGACGGATTTCCACTGCAAAGAGTTCCAGCTCTGCGATTTAACCAAACTTCTCTGTTCTTCAACCTACGTTTTTAATGGGGTCACTCATCACTGTAATGTCTGAACGCACTAAAGTGCCACACGGACTTCAGCAGCTCGAGATGGCCTGCAGACTACCACGAGCATCTTTCAGATTCACAGAATACCCATTTGAATCATCACCTCTTCAATTATTTTTGACTTATGGAGGCTCCTGACTCAATCCACCCTCCCTGACCCGTGTCAAAAGAAGGTTAATCTTCCCCAAGAATGGCAGAAGGCAAGCGAAACCAAATCAAACTAGAAAAAGATAAAACAATTATCCACCACTATCAACCTATCAAAACCCGAAGAACAGAAAGTCAGGATGGTAACAAGAATCACTTAAGAATACATAAACTAAGTTACTCACATAGAGAGGAAACATAGTATCTTCCCAGTTCCACATGGAATTAAAGACAAACCAGAAAACTGCTGCCTCTTCCCACATCAAAGGAAAACCATCAGAGCAATTAAAGAACATTGAGCAAAATATCAGAATATTGATGGTTTATGGCCAT
Organism: Tichodroma muraria; assembly: GCA_013390105.1. NCBI lineage: Eukaryota > Metazoa > Chordata > Aves > Passeriformes > Sittidae > Tichodroma > Tichodroma muraria. The sequence continues at coordinate 517,510 of WAAG01062232.1, forward strand.
TGGAGATGTACTGAAAGACCCGAAACATGCTGGCCACTACCAGTTTTTCCTTGGTGCACCGATATTTGTGAGTTGTCACTACCTCACTGTTCATATTAAGAGTTAAAAAGAAATCAAGCTTGGCTTTGCCACGGCTCAATGTAATTTGCAGCAGGCCTGAAGGAAACAAACAAACAAAAACCACCTCCCATCCTTTCCCCTCATTATTATGTGAAATGCACTTTCTAAGCACTGGGAAACCAGTGCTCTCTTTGTAGCAGTTCAAATCATTCACTTGCATCTTAGCCTGTTTTCCCATTCCCTCCACACCCTCTCCTTGATCATCATATTCAGATGTTTTAGACCATTACCTCTTCCTCCTATCTTAGTTACACAGATCCAGCTGGGGCTCCACTCTGGGTTTTGCTGCCTGCTCCTGCTCTGCCTCTGCACCTTAAATTCCTTGGGTTTTTATCCCTGCTCCATCTTCTTTACACCCATCACCGTTCTGCTTTCCTGACACATCTGACAAGCCCTTCTGCTGCTACACTTCTGCCTCTCGCTCTCCTCCACCCACTCCTGTCCCTCACAACCCAAACTCACCTCTGGGGGGGTTTGACAATCATTCTCAAAGCTCTGCCAAGTTCCTCACAAACAATGCATCGACTAAACTCCCCTTGCAGCAATACACACACACCACAATTAACGGTACACATACAAAAACCCCAAAAAACCTCAGCTGGAGATTAATTTACCTAATTGGGCTTATTTTCATAGTCCTTAGCAGCCAAGGTCAGAAGGTAAGTAATTTAATCCCTCCACCAAAAGATGGAGAAAGGTGGTGACAAACACTCCCCCGTAGAGTTTGGCACTTGCTAAGCAAGCCAAGTCAATTTTATTGCGCATTAAGTGTTTTGAACTATGTCAAACCAACCCTTGGTAGGAAAAAAAAGAACACACTAAGGGATTTTTAAGACACATGCCACTACAGTTCTGGACAGTTTGTCTTGACCAGGCTGTCAGTCAAAGCACAGAAGAAGCATTCTTCAAATAAAAACCCATTTCATGTAACTACAGCTCAGAAGAGATGTGCATATCCAGGACAAGGCACCCTTCTGGAAAGCACACAACCCCCTCTGCCACACCTGTAGGTTTTCCTCAAAGACATCTCCCACTAAAAACAGCCCTAAAGCAGATCTCAGAGTGGCATGGGTTCTAAGCACAGACAGATTAGATTAAGGCCATGCTGCCAGAAGAAATACACAATATTCCTGCCAATCCCACAGCCCAAGACTCCCTGCCAATGCAGGGCAATGGGATGTACCATCTTGTGCCACGGGATTACTTGGTCACATTTAGGAAGTAGCCCTTGTCTTCCCCAGCCAGGACAGAATAGGATTTTTCTGCCCAAATGAGGCCCTACTGAACACATCTTTAATTCACTGAAAAGGTGCCTGGCTAGCAAGAACTGAAGTCATTCCTGCATTGTTCTCACTGGCATTTATCTGAGAGACTGCATTGTACCCAGCCTCCTTACTCCTGGGGAGAAAGTGCTGGTTAATGATTAAAGAAGATGGAATGGATGGAAAAAAAAGAGTAACAACGAAACGAGCGTTCCTGATTCATCCATAACTTATCTCTGGGTGGTGCAGAAGCCAGTGATCAATTGGCTTAAGAATTTCCAAGCTGGATCAACCCAGATGCTTGATGTGAAGCTCGGTGGGTTGCTGCTACACACAGGCACAGAAGTGTGAATTTAAAGGACATGTCTGCTGGCTTGTGTCTCCACGAGGATCATAATTCCACTGCATTATGTGTGCATTATGCATAAATATGCACAGAGAATGAAATGATGAGTCAGTAGCTTAGAGGTGTGAAAGACAGAAGGCAGCACTTGATTCTCACATGGCAGGGGAGCTGCCTCTCCCCCTACAGAACTCGGAGCTGCTCCTGAATAGCCAGGTTGATTAAGGAGGGCTGAGGATCCAGAGGAAATGTGTGCCCAAAAAAACATTCACACCCGGCTATGCAGATATTCTGGGATTAGCTTCCATCGAAATGCAGGGCTGGGGAAATCAGCAAATACAATGGGATTAAGAAAGGGCTGACAAAGGATCAGCTTTTGTAGCACACTGCTGAGAAGTACAAATGGGAACACAGGCAGTCTGCAACACTAAGTCAGCTAAATAAACAGGCTGCTCTGCCTCCATTTTATTCTGCTAAGCCAGTGCCCAAAACTTCATTCATTAACAGGGGCATCTGTGAGGCATCCATCCTTACAGCAGCTCCTCCCAAAGTTCAGAAAGTACCTAATAACACACACCTAGGGAAAATTCTCTCCCATGCTGTCATAAGGACATCTTAACTTTCAAATCTGCATTTTTTTTAAGACGAATGTGTGGTTTAGCACAAGATTACAAACAGCCTTTAACACAGTTCAGCAGAAAACAGGCTGACCTAAGGCTTATGAAACATACATCTCAGACTAAAAACTGAAATCCAAAAATCATACATTGCTGGAGTGGATTTCAGTAGCAAGAGATTTTAGCAGTAAACAAAAATAACAAACCAAATGGGTAGTGATTTCTGTAAATGCCTTGACTTGAAATTAAGAAATATTTCCTATATTCATTACAGAGCTGCAAGAACAAGGGCCATCGATTTGGCCCAGCCTTTGACAGCAGAAGTCACCACCACAACATACCAACCAAGTAAATGGAAATGCTTTATTGTGGCTTTGATACTCTAGGAATTAAGTTAGCTAAAAGTCTGATTATCAGGAAAAATACCACTGATTCATTTTCTTGCCTAGCTAGCAAGGTTTCAGTAAGCTTTCTCGAAAAAGTTAAGCAAACAAGCAGATAAACCTGACTGAAATACTATTTTACATTGCACAAAAGGAAAACAGCAAGGTTTTGGTGTATTTGCCCCTATTTACATCGCTTGGTTTGATTTCTACTGACCAAGCCCAGAAAACTCAGTTTCACCCTGACTGAGGAAAAACATCCCAGTCAGGGTGAACCTGAGGATGCCCCTACTCTGAAAGAGGAGGTCATTACTGGAGCCTTCCAAAACCTTCCTGAGTCTTTTCGTAGTTTGTTTGGGGCAAGAGCTGTGTCCAGGTAGTTGGAGAAGCTCCTGAGTGCACAGTCAGGATCTGAAGCCTCCTTCCCTCTGCTGGGTCTGGCTGCTCAAGCCTGCTCTGATACAGCACTGCTGTAAGCTGGGAAAAGGCTGCCAGGAAAAAGCTGGATGAGAAAGAGCTGGGCGAGCTTCCCCAGTTTGTCTGGGAGCTGCTCAAGCCCTCTTGCCTGAGCTGTGTCAGAGCTGTGTCTGCACCTGACTGTGCACCCACCCATTCTGAGCTGATTTCCTTGCTTCCTTCCTCACCCCTACTTATCCAAGGAGTCCAGGACTCCCGGCTGGCCCTGGCCATCAGACCTGCTCTGCCCTCCTTGTGTGGGTGCTGTGGGACCATGCCCTTCACTGGGAGGTCCCTGCTGCCTTGTTTTTTCCTTCAGCAAAGCCACATTCTCCTGCTTCTCCCTGAGAAAGAGAACAGCCCGAGAACAGCCTGGCCCAACCACCCCTTCATTCCTAATGCAAGGTAAATCCTGTTTGCAGCAGCAATTCATGTTCCCTACTATAATCTTGACAGGAATAGCTGGAATTCCTTGTCTGTTCAAGCTGTTCCTCCTCCCCTCTGAATGCTGTACACATTTGATACCATCTCACTGTGTTTATTAACCCACTACTGGCCAAGCCCCACTCCCGTCTTCATGCAGGACCTACCACAACCCTCACGCTGGGGTGCTAAATTGGCTTCAGAGCCCTGAGTAAAAGGATAAAAGAAAGTCTTCTGCCATCTGTTTAGCTGGATCTCGTAGGAAGATCTGTGCCCAAAATCCAATCAGGAACCTTTTATCATTTTCTGCTAAGACAGGCAATAGGAGAAGAACAAACAGAAATTTTAACAACCCACACTGAGGCCCTTAAAACAGGCAAGTGTATTCAAGAACTGGAGACCACAGCTCACAGCAGGATGATGAGCCTTGTCAGGCCAGGCTGCAGCAATAATAAAAAACCTCCACTTCTTCAGCTCTGTGCTGCTGCCCACCACAAAAACTAAAACTGTCTGAGTGGCAAAACTTCCACAATAGCAAGTCCAAGGCCACAAACCCACAAACAGACACACAAACTCCAGCATGTGAATTCTCTGCCTCAGTGCGACACGCAGAAAACAGCAGGCACAGAAACGAGTTTAGAACCTCAATTTCCTCATCAGGAACACAAAAAGTAGGGAGTAAACAAGAACACAAGCCAAGCTAGTCACCAATTTTATGTCATTCTGCAAAAATATCTTAATAAATGGAGCACAACATCAAAACCTAAAAAACTGTGGGGTTTATGCTGGTTAAAATTTAAACAACCCCCACTGAAGAAGGCTACGATGAAAGAGAGCTCATCTGCTATTTACTTCATCTTGAAGGAAAAGGAATTCACTGTAGAAGTCACATGCAGCTCCTCATTGACCAAACCACATTTCTTATCTTGGCAAAAATGCAGCACAATACCCAGGCTCAGTGATGCCCCTGTCATGTCCCAGGTCTACTCACTGCTGAACTGCAGCACCGGCACAGCAAATTAAATTTATTAAAGTTCATTCAATTAAAACAACATCATGCCATTCTTCAAGAGTTTAAGTGACTTACTTCTTGCCTCCTTACACAGAACCCAGGCAAATGGTTTCTGTGGCTAAAAATGCTCTCTATATTCATCTATGGTTAAAAGCCTTGCCTTCTCCTACACGAGTGTTTACAGATTTACCCACAATAAAGTCTTCCTTCTTTCAACATCCCAAAGAGCACAAACAGACCAAGCAAGCTGCATGAGTTCTCTCCCATTCATTTAGAGGTGAAGAACTTCAGGCAACTTCACTTCCACACAGCCTGTATCACGTATAGAAATGTATCTGCTGTTAAATTTTGCAGTGGGATTGCCATCAAGCAGGGAAAATCAACAAGAACTAGCAGGGAACCCTGTTTGCAAACCTGTCATCGTGCTGAATTACTGTGACAACTTTTTCTCTATATGAGAGAGAATGTTTTTGACATAACCACAGCAAGAACTCCCTTGAATTAAACTTCAGCTGCATCTCCAGCTCATTAGAACTGAGGCAGCTGGCATCCATAGTTAGAAAAGGAAATCTTCTTTTTACCTAAGACCTCACCAAACTCCTTTTGTTAAGGGAAAAATAATGCTCCTTGGAAATCAAGTTTAAATTTATTCCCAGGCAGTTTATTTTCCACAATTTGAATATCTAAGTAATTAAATACTGAATTTTAAATATGACAGTAAATGGGGGAAGTGGAAAAGGGGATGGAGGATTACAGTAACTTGTCTTCCGCACTCTTCCTGAAAGACATCTGGTCTTGTAAATATTGAAAACTAAATACACTTAAGAAAGGACTAAAGAGGAATGATTTATTTCCCAATTCCCCATAGCCAGGCTTCTTAAAAAAAAAACCAAAACCACCCATCATTTTACAGTCCAGGCATGTACAGAGCCAACTCATGTGATTTATCCTATTTGAGGAAGAGACGAACAATTGTTTTTGTGCCTTACCTGCGCATTGGCTTTCCGTCCATGCACCGTGAAGAGAAACCTTCACTCTACACTTCAAGACCTGATCCAACAGAAAAAAAAAAAAAGAGAAAAAAAGGTGATTTCTGAATCAAAAGAACCTTCTTTCCCCTCTTCAGTGTCCCTCTAAGAGAACAGAGCTGCCCACAACCACCTACTAATGAGCCTTTAAGCTCTTATCCAGTCATAAATTCACAGCCCAGATTAACAACACCTGGACTGCAGAGAAAAAAGCAGAAGAAAACATCACCAACATTAAAAATATTTTCACCACGGCTGCACACAGATTCCTCACCAAACAGACCACACACGTTATGAAGTCAGCAAACCGCCTGCCTCCTGAATCCTTAAAACTATTCTACCAAAGGGAAAAATATCTGAAGTAACAGGGTGCTCACTCTCACTCCTTGCTTGGAGCCAGCAGGTATCTCTCCCTCACACATTTAGCAGAGATTTAAGGCAGGCTGGCACCTAACAAACAGCACCGAGCTGCTCACCAGCTACACTGCAGAGCCAGAATTTGATAGAAGATAAAACTTGCGTCTGGAAATTGAAGATAACTGTGCCCCAGAGGTAAGAGGGATGCTAATAATGCTACTACATCTGCAAAGACGAACGATGCTGCCTGATGCTCACTACGCTTCCACTCCAAATATTAATTTTCTGAGAGTAATAACAGTTGCAAACTGCACAGGCCTTTCATATTCAACCACTAACTTCTAATTCTAATGTAAATTAACCCTTTTTACAAGGGCATCGCTCGCCCCAATTTCATTTTTGATAGCTATTCACTTAGGAATACCTTTATTTCAATTATTATTCAAAGCAATAAGCTTAACTCTTTGCAAAAAAAAAAAAAAAAATCTATTAAAAGAACAGAAAGGTGTTCTGCTTCCACACCGGTAGTCACAGGCTTTCACCCCTCCAGAAACAGAGCGAGAAACGGGAAACCACTGAACTATGGGAAAAGCAATGACAGAATGGGAACGAGTTAAACCTTAATATAAACACAAGTAGCATTCAAAAGAGGGGGGAAAAAAAGATAAATTTAGGAAGAATAAGATCATTTTTGAAAGCCTGAGACTGTCAGGTTGGAGCCCTGCATCCAACAGTAAGCAAAATATTTTTGGCACAATTTAAATTCAACTACAGAACTGATATAGCTCTGTTTGGCTACGCGAAGAAGAACCTTATTTCACACGCAGCACTCTCTAGCAGCGTTGTCCGAGACACACAAGCGGAGCTAGCTAATGAAGAATAAGCTCAGACTTGCCGTCTGCAACACTCGCAAATTACTCAGGTTCGCAGCTGCAGCTGCCTGCAAATGAAGAAAGGCAATTCCTTCCAGTTAGGGCACCGCATCCCAGTTCCGAGGCGAGCTCCGGGCTCCCGGGGCACCGCGCATCCCGCATGCCGCCGGGGCCGTCCCGTGTGCCCGCAGCGCCGAGCGGCCCCTCGCAGCACTTCGCACATGCAAGGGAACGTGGACGAGGCTATTCTTAGCCACGCCATCGCATCGGATTTAATCCCCTTAAACCCACGCTAAAAGCCGGGGAGGAGGGGAAGACACACACACACACACAGAAAATAAAGACGTTTAAACCGCGGTGCTCCGCGCTGTCCGCGGGGCAGCAACAGGCTGAGGGACGGCTCTGCCAGCAAAGCGTGGCCCTGCAGCCCGCGGCCAACTCGGCTCTCCCGGCGGCAGCTCCTGCGGGACGGGCACCGCTCCCCTCCGCCGGGCCCGGCCCAAGGGCCACCCGGAGCCCAGCCCAGCCCAGCCCAGCCCAGCCCAGCCCAGCCCAGCCGAGCNATCGGAATCGTCAGGGTTGGAAGAGAGCTTTAAGATGACAGCGAGTCCAGTCGCGCACCCAGCGCTGCCGCTGGAAGCGCTAAACCCGCGCCAGGGCCAGACGCCTCCTAAGCACCGCCGGGGATGGTGACTCCAGCACCGCCCTGGGCAGCCTGTTCCAGTGCCTGACACCCCGACAGTGATTTTTATTTTCTAAGTAATCTGCATCTCCCCTGTCCCAGCTGGGCCATTTGCTCTTGTCCTTCCAGCAGAAGAGCCCGACCCCGGCTGGCTGCACCCTCCTGTCAGGCGGCTGCAGAGAGCCGTGAGCTCCTCCCTGAGCCTCCTCTTCCCCAGGAGAGACATCCCCAGCTCCCGTAGCCGCTCCTCACGCGTTTTCTAGACCGTTCACATGCCTTGTTGCCTTCGCTGGACACGCTCAGCACCTCTATATCCTTTTTAAAGTGAGGGGCCCAGAACTGAACGCAGCACTCGAGGTGCAGCCTCACCAATGCTGAGTCCAAAGGGATGATCGCTTCCCTAGTCCCCCTATCCCCTCCATAATTCCAGATTTAACAGCACTTCTCAGTGGGTAGTGCATTTCTCAATGTATCCGAACTTGGCACATGGTGTGATTCCGGGGCTGCCCTGTGCATGAGAAGACCTCATTAATGTGTATAAATATCTAAAGGGGAGATGCCAAGATGATGGAGCAAGGCTCTCAGTGGTGCCAACCACTGGGATGAGATACCGGATGAGAACCGGGAGGTTCTACCTGAATAGAAGGAAGAACTTTACTGTGCAGTGATCAAGCACTGGAACAGATTGCCCAGAGAGGTTGTGGCGTCTCCCTGGGCAGATATCCCAGACCCACCTGGATACAAAGCAATGCCATGTTCTGAAAATGGCGCTTCTTGAGCAGGGAGGTGGGACCAGATGACCCTCTCTGCTCCCTTCCAACCCCACCCATTCTGTGATTCTGTGCAGGGCCAGGAGTTGGATTTGGATGATCCTTGTGGATCCATTCCAACTCAGGATATTCTATAATTCTGTCAACTTCTGGTTTTCCTCTTAACGTGTGTGACCATTTTGCCCATGTGTCCCTGTAAGGTGACAGTACCCAGTGCCTGTCCATGTTGCACTGGGTTCCTTAGTCCTTAGAACATCCAAGGCCGGTGGGATCACATCTGGAAGAGGAGCAGATGTTTGGAAATGGGTGGGTAACGATGCCAACTGGAGTGTTTTCATCCAGCCAGCAGTGAATTCCCTCCAGGACGATAACCAGTCACAAGGTGCCTCAGCCCACCAAAGGCTCCTGTGGTAGGGGCTCCTCCACTGCCTATGCCCTCTTCCTCTTGCCTGTCCCCTCTGCCACCCTCCCAAAGGTGTTCCAAGGGCACACAGGGCATCCCAAAGGCCAGGAATCTGCCTCCCTAAATGTGACAGTCAGAGATTGCCCGTGCATCAGACATGTCTGTGAAACTCAGCAAAATTCCTGCCAGGAACAGCCAACTTTTGGAATCTTCTTGCGAGGTTCGTACCAATAAATTTTATTGTTCCTGTGGCACGTGTCCTTTTGGTATGAAGGGCATCCAGGGAAGGAGCAACACAGAAGGCAGGGGCGTCAGCCAGGCTGCTGTCTGTGAGCTTACAGAACGTGTGTGTGCTCTGGGAGACATGGGAGAATTGGGGCGGGAGAGACCAGGCACCCCACAGGTGCCACATTCCAGGAGGAGGCCATCGTTCCTGGGGCATGAAAAACCCCACCCCTTGTCGTGGAGAGCATGGCCTCTGACCTGCCCTACCCTCTGGGTCAGCTTTGGGAGTACCTTGCCCAGGTGAACATGTCCTGGCTGCTCTGCAGGGCCTGGAAAACTGTGGGCACGCTGGGCCTGCCTCATAAAGCAGTCCAAACCAGTCCCACAGGAAGGGACGGGTTTGTGGGGTGCAGGTAAGGCCTGGCCCTGTCACTTCCAGGGATGGGGTCAGCCGGCTTCACATTCCATGAGGACAGATTGCCAAGCAAAGTGCACCTTCCCATGTCCCCAGCTACACAAGATGAGGGCCAAAGCCGTGGTGATGCTCAGGACCAAAACCATGCTGATGCTTGGGGCCACCAGGCTTTTGCACCACCTTGACCTTCAAGAGCTCCAGCACCAACACTACCAGAGGAAGGCAGCAGAAGGAGTTTGGAAGTCTCCTTGAGGAGGGATACAGCTTAGAGCCAAACTCAGGAGAAGGGATAAAGCTGGCACCAGCTCCTCTCCCAGCTGAGAAATATTTCAAATTCACAGACTGGCTGAGGTCAGAAGGCTCCTGGCAGCTCAGTTTGTCCAAGCCCATGCTCAGGTGGGGTTGTCTCAAAGCAGCTGCCCAGTTTTGATATCTCCAAGAAAGAGACTCCACAAGTCTCTTTCCAAGAGAGACACTCCTCTCAACAAGCTGTGCCAGTTCTCTGTTACTCTCCCAGCAGATGTTTCCCGATGTTCAGAGGGAACTCCTCCTTTTTCAGGTTGTGTCCATGTCCAGCCACTGGCTCTGTCTTTTCACCTTCCCTCCTGGTACTTATATACATTAACAGGATTCCCCCTCAACCTCCTCCAGTCTGAACAATCCCACATCTCTTAAATCTTTCCCCACAGGAGAGACCTTTCAATCCCTTCATGATCTTCATGACCCTCCCATGGACTCTCACCAGTAGCTCCTGTACTGGAGAGGCCAGAACTGGACACAGCATTCAGGTGTGGCTTCACCTGAGCAGAGAGGAAGGATCACTCTAACCCAACACTTCCCCTAAAGCAGCCCAGGATACCATTAACCCTCTGCTGTCTGCCTCCTGGACAACCAGGACCCTCACAGCCTTCTCCGTGCATTCCAGATGTCCCAGCGTGTACTGGCACGTGGGATCACGCTTCCCCAAGCGCGGGACTTCGCAATTCCCTTTGCTGAACATCAAAACGTTCCTGTCAGCCCATTTCTCCACCCTGCAGATCTTCAGTGAAGATGTCAGATAGGCTGGACCTACTCACACAAGTTACTGGTCTTCCACCAGACCTCGCACCACTGATCAGCACTCTCTGGAACCAGTCTTTCAGCCAGTTTTCCACCGACCTCTGGCTTTATCCAGCCCGTGCATCAACACTACGAGGACATTACAGGAGATGCTACCAAATGCCTGACTCAAGCCACGGTAGACAACATGCCCTGCTCTTCCCTCACCCACCAAGCCAGCCGTTTCTTCAGAGGGTTATCAGGTCATTTAAGCCTGACTTCCCCTTTTTGCATCCATGCTGACATCCAGTGTTTTGCCACAAACCGATTTCTCTTTTCTAAAAGCAGTCCCCCCTTGCCTGACACCCTGCTGGTGCTAATGCCACCCTGCCTGAGGTCTTTTGATGACTTTCATTTATTCACGACACTTACGGAGAAGGGCTGAACTTGTCCACCTCTGCTGTGCTGAGAGCAGAGGGGTTTCACAACGGCACCCAAGCCACATGTGCACCAGGACTTGCTGAGTGTGACAGATTGATGTCTTGAGACATTTTGGGGTGCACATGTGTGGGGGAAGGGGCAGGTCAGGCCTTGCCTGATGAGGTATGCCCTGCTCTGCACATCCCCCATCCCTAGAGTCTGTATCCCAGCCCTGCAGGGGCTGCCAATCCCTGGCACACCAGAGGCAATGCTCCACACCTGCCCCTGGAGCCTAACCAAGCTCCTGAGTGACCAAATGACTGGAAAACCTACCTGGAACACGGGCCCAGGAAGGCTAAGGAGTAGCTAAAGCTGAACTCGAGGTGAGCAGGTCTTGACCCCATCCCCTCTTGGAGTTTCCAGAAGATGAAACACCTCTGGAACCCAGGGGTGGGGGTAGCTGTATGTGTCCTTTTCTCTATCTTTTCTTGCTTTCCTCTTTCTCTAATTCCCTCTTCTTAGAATTCATGAATAATTTAAAATGGAATGGGCTTAAAGTTTTCAAAGATGAATGGGCCAATTTAATGCTCTAAGTGTTTTATGTTGAGTATGTGCTGCTCTAAACCTTTTGTCAAACTTCTTTGATTTTCTAAATTTGCCAGTAAGGTCTTTTTGGTTGTTCTGACCTCTCAAGAGTATCATGTCAGTGTTTCCCCTGTGCATCTAACGCAGAGCACATCAACCACCAGCAGCCCTTTCAAAAGCTTTGTCAGGCAAGTTTTTTGGGCTTTACAGTGGGGAGGACCAGCCAAAAGCCAGAGCTGCTGCCTCCTTCACCAAAGGACTGATCTGTGCCAGGAGCTTTGCTCCAGGTCTGGCTTAGACTTGAAGAACCAAGGCAAGGTTGGCCAAGTCTGCTTCTATCCTGAGACTGCAATCAGCACCAAATAGGAGACAACACCAGCATCCATTTATTCTGTCTTTATTCACCGGGGAGAGGAGGCCAGTATTTTATCTTGTCTTCTGCATGAGCCCTGAGAAGCCTCACCAGTTCTGCAGGGCTTTGGTCCCTCTTACCTACACAGATTCAGGCAGTGCCAGCCCTTGGTCGTGGCAAAGCTGACGTGCCTGGAGGAGTGCTGGCAGACAGGGAGAGGGATAAAAGGCTGCCTCATCACAGAGCAAGAAGGAATGAGTCTGCCCCAGCAGCAGTCACTGGGGGGAGGTGTTTCCTTTCTTGATCTCTCCAAGACCAAAGTTTGTCCCAGCTCACATCAGGCTGGAGAGTAATGGAGCATGGTCCATTAAACTCTTCACCACAGAGCAAAACCAATGCTCTAGAAAGACTGAAAAAGCCATGAGGGAGCAAGGCTAAGGGTCTCTGCTCCAAGCTTTGTGGGATACCTGTGAAATTTTGGATTTGGTAAGGCAAGTCAGTCTTAGCAGCAAGGGCTGAAGGATCTCTGCTGGCTACCATCCCACCAAACCCCCTCCACTGGCTCCCACCAAGCCCCTGCCCCAGCCAAACTGCCCCACCTTGCAGGGGACCTTTCCAGGCATCCCTAAATCTGCAGTACAACCCCACCAGGCCCCTCTGGACGTGGCTGTTCTACCACCACCAGGTTAGGAGAGACTTAACTCTCACCCTGGGCAAGGGAGGGCACTGCCTGGGCAGCCCGTGGGACAACAGACTGCAGGGACAGTGCCCACCCTCAGGACAGTGAAAGGGACACAGGACACTGAAAACAGGGAGCGGAGGCTTGCTGGGCACCCGGTTTCACACGACCCAGATGGGACCTGTGGATGTCCCACATGGGGACACAAGGCAGCCCAGGGACCACTACACACTGCTGAGCCCTTCAGAAAGGCAGCTCAACAGCTGCCTTTTATCAGCCATTGCCCCTTTCTTTTAGAAGAGGCTGGTTATCCCTTAACCATACCTCATGAACCCCAAAGTCCCCCATACAAGAGCAAAACCAATCCAAGTGAGGAATGAGACACACCTCTGACCTGCAAGCCAACCTCCAGGCAGGTCAGCCTAGGGTCAACTAACCGTGCCACCAGACATGGCCACCAAGCTCCAGAGGCTGAAGGGATCCACGTGCTGCCCCCACACAAACCAGGGACTGAGACTGCTAAAAAGGCCGTGTTTATATGGCCACATACCCAGCACCACCTTCCAGGTCCTTGCTGGAGGGTGTGGCAGCAGCCCCACACCTGTGGTGGGAAGGGGTGTCAGGCACAGAATGGGATGCTGTTGAAAGGCTGAGACTTGGAGTTGCAGAGTCAGGGGGAGGCACTCCACACCATTCTCCCAGCTCCCAGAGAGGCATTGTGCAGCACCTGCCAGCCAAAACCAGGCTGCTTGGACCTGAACAGCAGCGGTAGGAAAGACAAACCCAGCCCAGGTGTAACACTCAGGCCACACTCAAGCTGCCACTGCCCTTCCCCAGAATGGACACCACACTTATTCCTTCCTTACCGCCTTTGAGACGAAGATCCTGACACCAACACCTCCCAGGACCCCCTTTCCCAGTCCCTCCCAGCAACACTGAGCCTGGCAAATACCTTAACGGCAAGTAACTTTACGTTATTCTGCGTTTACACAAAAATAGAGCAATTCTATATTTATAGAGATTTATGGCCGGTTCCGTGCTGGAGGAGATATTGAGCAAGGCCGGGAGCTGAGGGTGGTCCGGGCTCCCGAGCAACCGGCTGCTTCTCATTCGGCAATTGGAACATACAAAATTAAAGGCATTCGTCTCCGTGTGGTTTCTTAAATAGATAAGGGGGAACGAGTGGACAGTATGTACAGAGGGGCCGTGGCGGCCCGGCCGCGGCCTCACGCCTCTGCCCGGGTCAGTGGGGCCGGCTGCTGGACTCTGAGGGCTGCCGCTGGCGCGGCGGAGTGTAGCCGTTCAGGTAGCCGTTGCTCTGGCGTTTGCTGAGTCCTCCGTTAAGAATGTCCTGGATGTGCTGCACTATCAGGTTTATGGCCACTGTGAGCAAAAGGGGGAGAGGCGGCGTTAGGATGGCTGCAAATCAACCGGAGCCAAGGCAGGGCTGTGCCCCTGCTGTCCCTCCCACCGCTGTCCCCTCCTATTCCTCCCGGACCTGATCCCTCTGCCCCTCAAGCCAGGATGGTCAGGTTGATTCCAGCCTGGCTGATCCAGTTGCACGTTGCCTTTTGTGTGGGATGAACCCAGAGCTGGCCTGGAGGCATTAGAGGAACACAAACTCCCAGTCAATAATGCTCCAGGCAGGAGCAAAGGGAACAGACTCATCTTGGCACACCTGTGGTAGCAGCACTCTCTCAGGTGGCAGAGGCCTGAGTGCCCTCTGTGGCAGGTCCTGCTACCTCCACCCTAACTCCACTGCAACAGCAATAGCACAAAGCTGGCTGCCAGGACAGAAGAGCAGGGTCTGGGTGCTTACCTTCATTATCTGCTCCTCTGGGAATGATCACGTCAGCGTATTTCTTCGTCTGGGAGGAGAGAGAGCACTGTGTTACAGGGAAAGCGGGCATTGTCCCAGTCCAGGGACAATGGGGCATCGTCCCTGCTCCATCCTTGCCCAACCCAGACCCACTGGGAGCTATGTCATTGCTGATAATACATTTTGGATGCTCTTATTTGTGTTCTGCTCTGTGTTTCAAGGGCCATGCTTTGTGCCCCGACTGCCATTTTCATGAGCTTATATAGAAGCCAGTAAAAGGCACCCTAAACAAAACCTGCAATTAAGAAGCCTCATAATCACACGACTCCAGCAGCTGATGCTCTTGGGAACACTGTTCCCCCTGAATCCAATCCAGACTTGCTCCAAGAGCACGAGCTGGCATGCCTGGGCACAGCCACGAGATCTGCCTGGGAAGGGGGGAGAATTCTCTACCACATCACTTGCAAAGAAAGTGTGATTCAGGACATCAGTCTCACCTGCAGGTGCCAGTCTCAGTTTCCTCCCTGTTTGTGTCAGTTTTACAGCTGACAGCCAAGCCCCACCAAGCCAGCTGGGGTGATGGGTGTCACCTGACACCTCCAAGGTCTTCCAGACATATCAAAAATCACTGGACCATTTCAATACTGGACCACTTGGCCCAGAGCTGCTTTAGGAGTCAAATAACAGCAACAGTGGGTGCTGAGCCTGCAGTTGCTCTGCAGTTGAGCCAACACCAGGTTGGAAGTGGGAGCAGACCGTTGCAAAGCTGTGGGTAGAAACAAGGCAGTTTTGTGCTCTCCTTGTTTCACACTTCATTCTCCTACAGACTCTTCATCAGAAGAGCCTGAAGCAGCATCTGCTGCTTTGAAAAACTGTGGAGTTGTCTTGCTGGGGACTTGCAAGAAGAGGAGCCTTGCAAGCTGGACCTGCCTCTCAGGAAAAGCCTTTCTGGGCTTTGGAATTGGTCCCCAGAGCCACAGCTGAGTGAGACACAAAAAAGGGAGCTGTGCAAGAGCCAGGAAAAGGTCTTGTATCACAGAATCAGTCCCTCTTAAGGTAAGGGGCAGAGCTGACCAGACAGACAGGCATAGGGATGCTCCTAAGGTGGGAGGCACAGTTTAATTCCTGCTTGTGGTGCTGGCCAGCAGTTCCCAGGTTTCAGGACTCTGCTGGCTCACTTCCTCCAGAATGAAAAAGAATCCTCATATAACTAACCCATCTGCTTGAAAACCTTGAGAACCAAGGCACAGGGTCCTCTCTGTAAGAGCCAGGAGAGGTGTACAGTGGCTGATCCTGCAAACTTGCTATGTCCATGCAAGTCTGCAGGACTGCAGTGAATTTCCCCCCCCAACACAGTCCCTGTCTGCCAGGGAGCCTTGCCTCTGTTATCAGCTCCCAAAGGAGCTTCCTTTCCAGGCAGGCTTTGTCACCCTGGCCACTCACCAGCCAGGAAAAGCAACCTGCAAGGCCACATCCCACTGCACAGAGAGAAGGAAGAAGCTTCCCTGCTCTCCCAAGCATGAAGCCAGCAGCACTGCAGGGTGAAAAGGGCAAGGCAGGACAGCCCAAAAGAGGAGGCAGACACAGCAAACGCTGCCTGGGTGCAGCAATCTCCCATTCCTCAGCTAAATGCAGCCAAGGATCTTCCCTCCCAGGCTGAGCTGCCCAGTGGTTTGTCAGCCCTTGCACAGAGAGGGATTCCTCTGGCCATGCTGCCTTCCCGAAGGGAAGGGTGATCTCACCAGGAAGGCAATGGCTGTATAAACAGTCCCCATCACACCCTGCCCTGGCCAGCACTGGCACCCCCGCCCCAGCCAGAGCCCGCAGAGAGGGAGCAAGGCACGGGAGGCTGATCTGAGCTCTGGGCACAAAGTGCTCCTGTTTCAGCACTCACTGGGGTGTCACTCCCCTGACTCACCGGCAAGCAGAACTCCTCGAAGGCAGGCTTGACGAAGGTGATGTACTGAGACAGGATCTGCTCCAGGTCCCGGCCTCGCTCACTGATGTCTCGTAGCACTGAGGGGAAGGTGCAGGGCAAAGTTAGGAGCTGAGGCACAAATCTCCACCCCCTTTCCCTCCAGTAAATACAGCCTTTAGCCAGTCACACAGATATTTTGCCTGAGATCTCTGTTCCTGGAAGCTGCTGTCCATGTGTCTGAGCACATCCCAGCCCAGCTCCATGCTTTTAACCCGCTTCCAAGCTTTCCTGGGAGCCAAGGGCTGGCTGACCTGACCAAGAGCTTTTCTTGGCCTCCTGCCCTTCTCAGCTCTGCATGCACATTCTAGCTGTAACCAGTGCCAGCCCAGTCCTGAGTGTTCCCAGTCTCATGCTTTGTCTCCCTCCTGCCACTCTGTCCTGCCTGACCGGGCATTCTCTAAGTCATCCCAGTGCAGAAGTACCCAAAGAATAGAAAAGCAGTGGGGTTCAGCCACACACACACACATTAAGGGACAGCTTAACTCAGACCTGCAGAGGTGAGGAGAGTAAAACTCACCCAACCTGCACAGCTCTGCCAGGCTCCTTGTGCTGTTCCCAGCTGAGCAGGAGAACCAGAAACTGAGGGGGTGCTTGGGGCAGGTCAGCTCAGGAGGAAGCCCGAAGGCAGGAGAGCAAACTGGCCTCCTGCTTGCTCTGCCACTCAGGCCTTTCACCCTGTTTGAATGAGCTGTTTGGGCCAGTGCCATCTCCAGTCCGAAGCCACTTCAGCGTGGACAAGTGCCCCAGTTCAGCAAGAATTCAAGCTGCAGGGAAGAGCCAAAGCAGCCCTGTGGCCGAGCAGATGGCTCTTGGCCGTCCCCAGGGGGCTGCTGGCTTTTCCCCAGCACGTGAGTGCCTGGCACTGGGTTTGGAACGAGCCTTCCCTCGTGTCCCAGGCGCAGCCAAGGCACAGCACTGCCCTGCCAGCCTGCGTGACCTGCTCGGCAGCCGCTGCCTGTGGGCTCTCGGGGCCAGGACGCTGCTGGTCTGGCACTGTCCCCGTGGCTCTGTTTGCCCTCGGCCAGCAGCTTCACAGCGTGGCCTTTCACAGCCCTGCATGGGGGAAGTGACGGGGGAAAAGGGCTGGCAGCAGGACAGGGGGCAGCTCCCTGCCTGCTCTTCTAGCCAGCTTCTCCAGAGAGCAGGAGTGAGCCCCAGCCTGAACAATACAGAAAACGAGGCAGGGAAAACAGAACACTTTTGTTTCCCAGGTTCCACACCTTATCTGTTGGGGTGCAGGAGGCCTGTGAGCTGTGCAGGGGCTGGTCCTGACAGGGCAAAGCTCTCCTGCCTCTTCCCAGGGCACGCCACAGCAGGACAATCGCCTCCCCCACAAACACAGGTCAAATACCTGCTGTCTTGTACCTGGCCCCAAAGCAGCAGGTCCCAACACCCCAGGCTAAGACCACACACCCTGTCCAGAGGGATTGCTGGCAGGGCAGGCAAATATCCCAAGGACAGGTCAGCACCCCTTTGAAGCCAGCAGGTCCAAACTCAAAGTGGACCCAAAACATGCATGTGACACTGGACCTCGTTTCTTTTTTAGGGAAATGGGCCAAGGACAGGGCAGTGAGGGAGCTTAGGCAGAATTAGGTCCCTGATCCCCATGGATCCCTGTTTGAGGTACCTGGCAGACCTTGCCCCTTGCACTCTGCTAGCAGAATTTCTGGGGAGAGGTGCTGAGATGGGGACAGTGTGAGCTGCACATACAGAACTCCAGCACTACTGATTAACTGAGCTGACAGCTGCACTTCCAGGAACCTCATCTCCTGCTGCTGCCCAGCTGAAAACCCAGTTGCTGCAACCCTTTAGGACTTCTGGGACAGAAAGATGACTCAGGGCCACATCACAACATAAGATCCCAACTTTTGCTATGAGTTGCCTCCAGCTACGTTCCAGGGACACGACTATACCTTTGGCACCTCTCACACAGGCTCTCCTTTCCCAGAAATGACAAGCAGACATACAGTAAACAGATTTGATGCTGAAGTGGTCCTACCAACTGCTGATGGCAGGGAAATGGCCAGATTCCTACCAGGAGAACAATGAGCTGCAGTAACTGGGAGACAGCAGCACCTCCACCAGCAAAGCTGCTCTTTTGCAAGCGATTGACGGTGGGTGGGAGAAGTACAAGCCCTACAAGAAGCAGTGTGAGTACAGCAGTGACCCAAAAGCTCCACACTACACACCACCCCCTCCTGTCCTGAAGGACCACTGGGACAGATGGAACCCAAAGTCAGGGACTAAATTAACTCAGTGGACACATAGGAGATCTGTTACTGGGGTGGTCCAGAAAATAGGGGACTGATATATGTGTTTACACCAAAGGTGGGGAATGAGAATGGACTGGATTGAGAATGGACAGAGTGTGGGACCCGAGCATGAGGTAAGTGGTTTGGAATAAGGGGTGGAGAATGTGCGGGTTTTGGTTGGGATAGAGTTAATTTTCTTCACAGTGGCTGGTGTGGGGCTGTGTTTTGGATTTGTGCTGAAAACAGCGTAGATAACACAGGGATGTTTTTGTTATTGCTGAGCAGTGCTTACACAGATCCAAGGCCTTTGCTGCTCCTCACCCCACCCCACCAGCAGGGGGAGGGGACACAGCTGGGACCGCTGACCCCAACTGACCCAAAGAAGGATGTTCCACACCATATACCTGATGATATAAGGCTGGGGGAAGAAGGAGGAAGGCGAGACATTCACAGTGATGGTGTTTGTCTTCCCACATAACCGTTACACACGATGGAGCCCTGCTTTCCCGGGGATGGCTGAACACCTGCCTGCCCACAGGAAGCGGTGACAAATTCCTCATTTTGCTTGCCTTGTGGCTTTTGCTTTACTTATTAAACTGTCTTTGTCTCAACCCACAAGTTTTCTCACTCTTACCCTTCTGATTCTCTCCCACAAGGGAGCTGTGCGGGGCTGAACTGCTGGCTAGGGTCACACCATGACAGTGTCCTGCCCCGTGGCTGGGTGTGGCCCAAAGCTCCTGCACAGCACACTTTAAAGGATTAGAGCTCATTTTGGGATCCTGCAAGTGCATATCTGTGACCTGCTAATACATCTCCCTGCAAGGACTGTACTGTCACCTCCCTGGATGAGTCATGCAAGAACAGTGGGCAGGGTCAAGAGGGATTTGTAAAAAGGAGATGCTAATCAGTGCTGATGACATCCCAGCAGCTGAGGAGGCTCTGCATGTGTCTGACAGCAGGAGGGCAGGCAAGACCAGCTCCACTGCAGAGTTAAACAGTCCCATGCACACAACAGTCCCAGACTGACGCACTGAGAGGCGCTCCCCTCGTCACACAGCAGAGCTCTGGAAGGGACTGCTCCTCTAAGTCATCCTCTGCATGCCCAGGCACCCTGTGGAGCCTGTCAGAACCAGGCACGGGTAGGAATAGCTCAGACAGAAGTGAATTCTGCCCCAAGAGTCCCCAAACGGTTTTTCAGTCACCCAGGAGATGCTGCATCAGTGACCTCACCCCTCAAGGCTGCTTAGAAATGAAGGGTATCTCAAGGGTATATCAAATGAAGGGTATCTCAAGTCATGCAGGCCCTGCAGCATGGGTGTCCCTCCCATAGTCAAACCAGCAGGACAAGGGGAGTCCTAGAGAGGGACACTCTGGTTTCTAAGGCTCTTTGCCCCCGAGCCATCACCCCAACGCCACGTACCACATAAAGGCTCCACACTGGGTTGCACAAACGTACAATCAGACTCCCCATCTGCACCACCCACGGTGGACAGCATGGCCCAAACGCCATCCTCGGAGCACACCCACGGCCCAGGTCCTGAGCGGATCTATCAGGCACTGCCTTCTGACTGAACTGTCCAGATGCTCTGCCTTGCCCACTGCACCATTCCCTGCTGGCATCTGCTGACTGGCAGCAGCTGCTGCTCAGCTGCTGGCACTGGGCTGGTGCCACGGGGCCACGCGAGGACACGGCAGGCTCAGCAGTCATCAAAGGAGGAATCCCAGCCAAGGCAGCAAAAATCCCACTGGATCCCAAGAGACACAGAGCAAGGTGCTCTCCCGCTGCCGCGAGCTGCCCTAGTGACACTCTGCGCTGCGGAGGAAAAGCTCCCCACGGCTTTGTGCCAGCTCAGCTCTGCTCTGCTCACTGTCACCTGCCCAGATCAGTTAAGGGGGATTTCTGTCCCCGCCTCACCTCTGCGGGACAGCCGGGTGTCTGCGTCCGTGTCCACGAAGAGCTTCATGCGGAAGAGGTCCCGCACCTCCTGGCTGTAGAAGGCCAGAATGCCTTCGAAGAGCACCACGTCGGCAGGGTACACGGTCACCGTCTCCTCTTTCCTGGCGGGGGAAGCACAGTCAAAACCTGCTGGGGGAGGGTGGGGAACAAAATGAGAGGTGGGGGGGAAACAGCGGTGCTCCTAAGCACTGCTCCAACCCTGGGACACCACTGCTGCACCAGGGGGGCGACCGAGGAGAGGGCAGACCTACCCCACCGCCGTGGAGGGAATCCAAGGCATACGTACGCTTCCTGGAAGGATAAACAGCAAAGCAGGAAGCACACTAGCCCTTCTCCCCCTACCTCGGCCAGCTGCTGCTCACAAGGGTTATGTGCCAAGCCAGAAAGCCCAGGAGAGCCTATGCATGGGATCCTGCACGGCCAGCTCTGCTGCCCTGGGAAGCAGGCAGCACTCCCCTGACAGTACAGTGGGAAACAGAGCAGAGCCACGCCATCCACAACCGACATGGGCATGCAAAAACAAGCTGAACACATGCAAGGGGAGTGTTACAGGTCCAAGAACTGCTGTCCTCCTCTTTTCCTGGCACTGCCACTGTGTTTGAGGCTGGAGTACTCGTTAAAGCTGCAAACATTGAGTTTATGGGGAGAGGAGGCGTGGATGGGGGAAGAGAAGGGAAGTCACAACCCCCCGGCACTGATGCCTGGATGCTGCTGGATGGCTAGGCAGCTTTCCAGACCCTCAGCCTGTGCCTGTATCTGCCTGGGACGCTCTAACGCGGGGCTGGAGGAGTTAGGATGGAAACACAGCGCTGGCAGGTTAGGGACCCAGCGGAGGGCGGGAGTTTGGGGAGGGCAGGGCTGCGTGCGGCGCCGTGGGACGTTAGCGGAGGCACGGCAAGGCAGGAGCGGCTGTTAGACCTGGAGTGGGAGACAAAGTCATAGACAGGAATCTGGACCGTCTTCCCTTCTGTGATCTCTTTGAGCGTTTTCACGATCAACTCGTTGTCAAAGGCATCTGAGGAGAGAGGAAACGTTGCCCGAGGCAGCTTTGCAACCTCTCCCACCCACCAGATGCTGAGCTTCGCCCAAGCCAGAGTCGCTGGCACCTCACGCTGGGGACAGACAGGCACACAGACTTGGGAGGAAAGCCCTGTACCTCCCCAGGGATGGGGCAAGGCCCAGCTCTGCCAGAGCCACGGGGCTCTGCGGCTCTGCACCAGCCTGGGATGTGGCCTGCAGAGATCAATACCGTCCCTTGTACAGCAGTGCTGACAGCCCAGGCGCAGGAAGGCATCTCCTCCAGGGCTCCAGCCCTTGGAGAGAGACTGGAGCAGTGTTCCAGCACTGAGCTGCCAGACAGACAGGGCTCTGTTTGCTCAGTGCTCGCTGCCTCTGGCCATTGTCCTCGTGGGGACGAAGAGACAGCAGCTCTGGAATTTCCCCACTGAGCCTGGAGATGGCTCAAAGAGCCCCTGTTGTAGTAACAGGGCAGGGCCCCTCGGTGGAAGGGTTTGCAGAGCAGCTGCACAGCTGGTTCCCTCCTTGAAGGAGGGACATGGAGCTGCTGGCTCCAGGGACTCTGCCAGGCCAAATCTTTCTGGGCCTGACTCAGCTGCACCAAAAACCAATCTGTTCCTTTGCAGCCTGCTCTAGGTGAAGGTTATTGGAACAAGATGACCTTTACGGTCCCTTCTAACCCGAACTATTCGACGATTCTACGATTCTATTAAAACCTTGTTTGAACTGGGGGATGTTTTTGCAGGAGGAGGAGGGCCTTAGGAGTTTGAGGGTTTATAACCTGCTCGTTCTCATCCCAAACACTCCACCCCATTTATTTTCCAAGAGAGATGGGGGGACAACGCACAGGTGGTCCCAGCCACCCTGCCAGCGACGCACCCAGCTCCACAAGAGCTTAACTAAGCCACCCACTCCCGTCCCATGAGGATTCAGAGCCCCAATGTCCACACAGGCTCTTTGCTGCTGCAGCTGGGGGTCCCACTCCAGCCCTCTCCCCATAGTGCACGGCAGAGCTCCAGTGCTGTTCTCCATTCACCTGGGTGGTCAAAATTGAACTGGCCTTTGAGTGCTTTGGATTTCTGCTCCGAGGTGAGGACTCGGTAGAAGCTGTCCTGGCTCACGATCACCACCTGCTTCTGGCGATAGTCCACCTCGTTCTGGCCCAGCAGCTGGACAATCTTGGAGCACACTGACGACTGGGAAAGGAATAGCAAAGGAAGCAGCACATCAGCAGCGAGTTACATCTAAGTGGCACAGGGAGGATGTCCCCAGGTAACATCCCTGCCTGCTTGCTGCACCTCCAGCCAAGAGTCTGCGGTTTTCCCAAAGCCGCTGAGGGAAAAGTGCTCCAGAAGCATCACCATGGTACTCTTTAGTGTGACAGCAGCACCAAGTTTGCTGCCTGCCACCCTCTCCTCCGCCCCTATAGCCTGCCCACAGTTCCTATTCTGGGCACAAGTGACAGCAGAAAAACAGCTCCTGCCTGGGTTCAGCCACATGCCCAGGGGCCCCAGGCACTCCAGCCTGCCAGGCAGCTCCCCGTGGGCACTAGGGCTGAGCCTCCTCCCTGAGAAAGCAGTCTTGGCTCCCCCCAGCTCTGCTCCAGTCCAGAAACCCCACCACAGCACCAGAGAGTCCTCAGAGGGAGAGCAAACAAAGCCCAGGATGGGAAGACAGGAGGAGGAGAGCCATGGCACTTTATCAGGGATCTCTGCCACAGCTGCCAGGGCTGGGAGGAGCCAGCATATCCTGGTGCCTGTTGGCACAGAGGCTCAGGGCACTGCAGAGTCAGCGGCTGGGCAGCCACGTGGCCCTGGCTGCCGAATGCTGCTGGCACAGGGAGCGGGCACCTCGCACTCCACACGGAGCAGGCTGGCAGAGGGAGGCTGGCACCGGCTCTGCTGGCACCAGGGCAGGCAGCGGCTGCGTGGCCACCACTGCGACACGACCCAGAGCACAGCTTGGGGGACAAATCCCAAAGCCTCCTGCAGTCCCTTCTTACTCATGGGAGTCCTTGGCTGCTGTGCAATGCACTGGTGGTGGCTGCATCACTGCCTGGCAGCCAGTGAGAGCCAGGGCCAGGCTGGCTGGGGAGCACTCTGCTCCTGCCCCGTGGCATCCACTGCCTGGGCTGTCCCTGGTGCCAAAGTGAGCCCCTCCAGCTCAAGGGAATCACACTGGGAATCGCCCAGCCAAGCTGCTCCTGGCCCTGCTTTGCTGAGCCCCGTGCCTTGCAAAGAGCAGCGTGCTTGCCCCAGCCTGCCTACCCCAGCCTGCCAGTGGCTCTTTCCGTACTCCCGGATGGCTCAACCATCTGCTCCATACTGGCTGGCAACCTCCAGCTGCAGGGCTGAAGACAGCACTGGTGAGAGGCAACAAGGAGGGGAACTCTCCTCTCTGCATGCCTGGCAGAGGAGGTCACCCTGGCAGGCAGAGGGCAAGGCTGTTTGCCTGAGAAGCTGGAAGATTTGACAGCATTCTCATCTCCAGAGACCGTCTCTTCCCTCCAGGCCAGGCTGACCTGACTTGGCTGTGACCACTGGGCTCTGAGTCATCCCCAGCCTGCCTGGAGAGGCTCACACACAGCTCTGCTGCAGAGAGAACCGGCTCCAGCTGACCCACAGCAGTCCGGCCAGCCCTGGGCACCAGTCTGGGTTTTGGGTCAGGGATGGGGTCTCCTGAGGATCCCATCTTCTTCTTCTGCCTCCCCCAGCAGGCAGGTCATGCTTCCCAAGCCACGCTGGCAGCCCTGCCCTGCAGCAAGCTGCTCCCATCCGGAACAAAGCCCTGCAAGTCCGTGACCTTCCGTCCGTGCAGTCACCTGCCCTTCCACACACACAGACCAAGACGAAGCCCGTTCCCCCTTTCCTCTGTTTTCCCACTCCCCAAATCCTTCTCTGGCCTGCCTCAGCCCTACTGCTTATCCAGCTGTATCCCACAGGTTTTGCAAAACCAGGGTGTGTCCAGTGCCTCTCTTCCACTTTTCCTGCCCGCTCACTCCCCCAGACACCACTGCTTGCCCGTGCAGCAACAGGGCGCAGCGCAGCAGGGCTCAGCCTTGGCTACAGCTGCCGAGAACACCAACCTTCCCAGGCCCTTTGCCATTAGGAATAAATCACCTTTCAGCACAGCCACCCAGACAGACCCACAGGTACCACGTGGATCTGCACCAGATACTGCTTTTGCCAGCCCAGGGGAGGGAACAGGACTCCTTGCCTTTGAATCAGTGAAAGCAACGCATGTGCTTGCATTCACTCTCTCCCCCTGGACCTCAGCATGTGTACTGGCAATAAAATCATTTGAGAGCATCAGACAAATAGTGCCAGTCTTCGTTCTGCCTTATGCACACTAATCTCTGGTCTGTGGATTCTGGGAGGTGGAAAAGAGCCTCCACCAGCTCTGAAAATCACCCTCTAGCTCCATACCTCACAATTGGAGACAAATGATGGTGAGAAAAGCCCAAGGAGAAAGTACCCCAAAGCAGCTAGAGACAGGAACACGTCCTCCCTCCAGGCTTCCAGACGAGGAACAGATTGTACCCCAGCTGCATTTGCCATCCAGGGCTCTGGGGCGGATGGTGCTTCTTGGAAAAAGCAACCTGGCACACACAGTGGACCCTTCCCTTCTCCCTGGTGGGCTCCGGCGAGCTGGCAGAAGTGGTGGAGAAAGACAAGCACGAGGCATCCTGCTCTCAGGACCAAGCTCAGTTTCAGCATCCCATACTGCCTGGGTGAGCAGGGATGTCACCTCCTGGTTCTGGGAAGAGGCACACTTGTCACCTTGGTCCTGTAGGTGTGGGCCAGGCACTCCTCACATATTACACCTGCATTAGTGCAGCAGCACATGTGGGGGACAGGGCATGTTCAGCTTGCCTTAGTAGGGCAGTGAACCTCAGCAAGGTCCAAGAGAAGGTTTTCCTTTTTCTCACTATCATTTGAGATAGGAACAACTATGTCTCACGAGCAGCCGTCCCTGATGCCAATCTGAACAACTCCTACAGCTGGACACGCAGTTTTTCCCCTTGGTTGATAAACACCCACTGTTAAGGGGGAAGAAAATCCAAAAACACACAGCTTGGAAACTCCCCTACACAACAGGAACAGAAACTCCCAGCCTCAGAAAGTGTCCCCTCAAATAAATTACATATTCCCTGCTTAAACCCTTTTCTCCCAAAGCAGCACCGCATACACATGTGACTGTGAAAATATCCATCAACAACTGGAATAATTTCCAGCATAGCCAGGTTTTGGGGAGACCCACAGATGCCCAGTGAGAGCAAGAACAGTGCATGACTCCAAAGTACTGTGCCAGTGTGCACCAGTCTGGATGCAGGGGACACATGCTGACAACACGCACTTAGCACCCACTTGAAGGGGCAACCTGAGCTCAGATTCCTTCTTTTGCCGATTCCTAACTGCTTCTCCCAGGGAAAAAGACAATTGTTTCTTCTCCAAGAAGCCCAGGAGTACAGAGGATGACTTGAGAAAGGTGATGAGATCCCAGTACACAAGCTGGAGCATTTGAAGGCCATCACTAGCTCTGCCTTACACAATTCATCTGCAGGAATATGAGAGCTATGCCAGAGCTCCTTGTCTCTGCTGAACCCCTTCTCATATCCACCTCATCCATGCACACCTTGCCACAAGCCAAAGCCAACGCTGCCGGTGATTCAGCCACAGCGAACTCCCAGCAACAGGACGCTTTCTCAAGCAAAAGCCTTCCCCTCCTCCAGAACTTGGTTAAAACTAAATATAGCCAGGACCCAGCAGCCTCTGAGCCTCCGTGGTTGCCAAGCAGACCTTTCCCATGGTAGCCACATGGAACTGAAGCAGGACTTTCCAAGCACGCAGGCAGGGAGGGACCCTGGTTCCTGCCATTGGTCATGACTTCCCACACACTGCAGCAAGGGGAACTCAGCTCCAGGTTGGAACAAACCTCCGGAGCTGCACTCCCCCAGGCTTTGTGCTCGAGCTGCTCCCTGGGAAAGCTGTGCAAACCAACCCACACCTCACAGCTCGTGGAAAGGAAGGTATCAGCACAGCACCATGCGAGCAAGAGCTCCAAGAGGTTATTCCTGAGCAGAAGCAGCTGCAGCTCCCCTTGCAGGACTCCTCCCCTGAACCAAGCACACAAACAGCCAGTGTTCAAAAAAGAAATACAGCTTTATTCTGCTGGAAAGGGAAGATGAAGAAGGCACCTGAGGAAGAAATCCAACTTATTTTCCCAAAAGGAGAGAGGTGGTACACAGAGGAAGAAACTCAACAGATGGGTGCTTGGAGGCCTACCCCTGACATTTATTTGGAATATATTAATTACATACTTAATTCACATTCACTTGTGGCCTATAGCCAGCTGCTCAGATATTCTTCAGGAGTTGACTAATTCCCTGATATTATTATGCAGATTATCCAGCAATCCCTCTTGGGTAGCTCTGATCAGTGAATTACAGCTTCCGGCAGGTATCATGGACAAAGCTGACGGACAGTGCCAGAGTCACGCACCAGGAACCACCACGAGAAGGGGCCAGGACACAGCTGATGCCTCCAGCCCCAGGAGGGCAAGGTCTGTCCTGGGCTAGCAGGAACTCCTAAGCCTTGTGCAGGTGGATATGCTAAAACCCACAGGCTGAGAGAAGTCTGTCCATCCCCAAGGAATCCCGCACCGCAGAGGGATGTTCAAGTTCCTGTTCCAGCTGCAGGGAGGACCTCCCATTTTCCCAGGGACTCTAGATGAGACACCCAGCAGAAGTGATTTAGCCAGACCAAGTGATTCCAGCCCTAAAGAAACACTCAAGCTGCCAGATACCTCAGGAGGAGGAAAAGGGTTGTGCCAAAAGTGTGGAAAGAGAGGCAGAGCCTCCTGCCACCACTGCAGGCTGCTCGCCCTGAGCCAAGCTGCTGCTCATGAGGACAGTCCTCCCCAACAGAGCAATGCCCTTGGCCCACAGCACAACCAGGAGCAAGGACAGACTGCAGCAGTCACATCCCACCAGGGAGAGGAGCCCAGAGGTTATCTCCAGGGACACCACCGCCATAACGCCCTTCCTGTAGGATCTGATTGTGAGCTGGCTTGGCAGGAGCTAGCGATGGCTCTGCATCTGCAGCAGCCTGGTTGGGGCGTCCTCATCACACCTCTGTGGATAAAAGTGTCTCCAGTTTTGTGCTCTGACAGCATTTTCCCTCAGATCAAACATAAGGAACCACTGTAATTATTTAATTTCTCTGCTGTTGTCTGTAGCATGCTGCCCTTATCTCAGCTTATCTCCTGCAGCACACGAGTTACAGATGTTGGTCTCTTCCTGAAGGTTATGGTAATTATGAAGTACCAGGAAGTGCTTGGACTGGGATGACACACAGAAAAGAGAGCAAATTGGGAAGGGTCCCAGAGCATCTATCAAAGGCCCGTGACTGCAGACAGCCAGTTCATGACCCACACCATCCTTTCCAGTCCTAATGGGAGCACATGCATGTGGCAACACTAGGACTGGAAACTTACTATTCTTGAACCAAAAGCCTGGGCCTCCACCCAGAGCATTCCCAGGCAGGTTCAGCATCCTGCCTTTCCCTTTGTGAGCCACAGGCCAACCAGAGCAGGAATGGGATAGCCAGGCTTCTATTCACTCACCCTGGGACACTGTGCATGTGATCAGCAATCCCGGGCTGGAGCATAAACAGGCACACACAGAGGCTCTAAACACCGATTACAGGCAGGGAGGAAAACAAGCACTCTAACACAATCCCTCCCAATCCTCTGGTTTTAGGCACAGGATATTTTTCTCGAGCCCTTGCTGCAAACTCCATACCCCAGAGCTGGCTGAGCCCACAGGACTGTGGTAAGCAGGCTCCATAATGAGCACATATTCCATCAGTAACAGGAAAGGGCTGACCCATCAAAACGTCCTGTGGATCAGTCTGATCAGGGCTGGCACAGAACAACGTTCTACTAGAAAGTTTGATGAGTCTCTAGCACACGTTGACACCAGTGTTTAACTAGTCAGACCTTGTGATGCCGGGCTCCTGCCAGCCACAAATGAACGTCACCAGGAAATGGTGCTGAACCGGCACAGGGCTGCTGCAATTCCTGTCAGTCCCCCTCCCATGGGGGAGTCATTCCCGGATCTCCCCTGGGCTTCTTTGCCAGCCATCCGGGTTCTGACACTGTGGCAGTGACCCCCGGGCTGCTGTGGGGGACCTCAGCCCTTGCTCTGGTAGAGGACTGAGCTCTGTCACAAAAGAGGTTCCACGCAGAAATGGAAGTGCCTCACGCAGCTCAGACCACTCCTTCCCTGGAGGCCAACACTGGCTGTCCCACCCTGGCTGGGCAATTCCAGCCTCCTGGCTGGCTCACTCTTCCAGCCTCAGCCAGCCTTCCCAGTGCTCAGAGTGCCTAGTGGAGCCAGTGAAGAGCACACCTGGCTGAACACGGGCTGCAATCTTGGTGCTCTGCAGGCTGGAAACTCTGAGGCTGCATGTCCAAACAGACATTGGGAACTTGATGTGCTAACTCAAGACCCGAATGATGTAACTACAGAGCTGCAGTGGCACCCATGCTCAGCCCTCAATATAATTTGAGCTATGAGCAGCCAACCAAAGCAATCAACCCTTTACAAATCTGTCTTTTCTTACAAGCTCCTGTTGGAAGGCAGCAGTCAGCACCTCACTTCACGTGGGGACAACAATTAATGCTTCAGCCTGAGCGGAAAGAGCTCTCCCCACCTCTGCAGCCACTCCAGCACCAGATGCCAACACTGCTGCTGGGAGCAAGCTGCCCCAGGCACTGCTGGCAGAGCTGCAAGGTCCCAGCAGCTAAGCTGAAGTGAGGACACAAAAAGAGCTTAAGGAGGTATCCCAATAGCTCCCAGCTCATCTCAGCAGTCAGTTTGCTGAACTTTCCTCCAGCCCGCAGCCTGGCTGCCTGCCTTGTACGCTGCAGAGTCCTTGGTAGTCAGGAATCTCTTGCAGGAGCAAGGGAAGAAGCTGTTAGCACAAAGGCCAAGGGTGTAAGAGGGAAATGAGAACTCTAGCAGAACACTTGAGAATACATAGGGTGAAAGAAAATGTGACAGCCAGCCTTGGGAACCGCTCTGAGGGAACGAGGCAGTCCTCTTCAGGTTTGACACAGGATGGGGGTCTTAATGCCTACTCATCTCCACCCCAGGAAACCACAGCACGCTTCGTCCAGACTGCACAGTGCTTGGATTTCAGAGGACAGCTCTCTTTTTTGTGAAGAGCCTGTCCCAGCTGAGCTGACTCAAAACAGCCAGGGAGCAGCTTGCACTGCCCTCGCAGAGGCTGCAGCATCCAAGACCGCCCAGGACCTCTGCAGCTCCCCAGTTT
Organism: Tichodroma muraria; assembly: GCA_013390105.1. Taxonomy (NCBI): domain Eukaryota; kingdom Metazoa; phylum Chordata; class Aves; order Passeriformes; family Sittidae; genus Tichodroma; species Tichodroma muraria. The sequence continues at coordinate 547,311 of WAAG01062232.1, forward strand.
TGCTCCCAACACAGCCCAGCTTTCTTTCCAGAGCGAAAAACCAGGAAGGCACTCAGGGTTCTACCCATATTTGAGTGGCCAAAATTGCTCAAGCCTCTTTTGCTCACTATGGAAGAGCACTCAGGCTTTGAACTTGAGCTCTCCCAGATTTAAGGAACACCAGCCAAACAACCCCCAACTCTTTGGGAAGGCCAGCCACTTCCAACACCAGCTTCCTCAGGGCACCACACAACACAAGTCGTGGCAAGCCACAAAACAGAATCCCATCCTTCCACAGCCTGACCGTGCTGGTGCACCAAAAGGGATGGAGGGGACAGTGGAGCCTATTATCCCCATGTCAGACCCAAAAGCAGCAGTGGGAGGAGCTGTGGGGGGCCTTGGAAGGCAAATTCCCTCCGTTATCTTTGGGCTGGTGCGCTGCCAAAGGGGCGTGTTGCGACAACAACCCCCAATTGGTGTCAAGGCGAGTCGGATGGATTTGTCGCTTTCCCAGTGAGAAAGGTGCCTGCTTCACTTTCCTGCTAGCACTCACTTTTCACCCAGAGCCAGCACATCAGCACGGTAGCCCCTGGGCTGGATTTTGGCTGCAGGCAAGCCCTTAGCTAAACAAACTACATCAGCCCCACTGCGGCACCTGGCACTGCCGGCCACAGGGCACTGTCACCAGTCAGGTGAGGGACAGTCCCCCACATCCCTGCCTTGCAGCTGCACCAAATGTGAATCTGAGGAGCTGTGGGCACAAGTCCCAGGTCCTTTTTTCCTGTTCCTTAGGGTTTTCTGCCAGTGTACTCCTTGCAGCCTTTTCCCACCAACTTCGTAGCAATCTGCTGGATTCCCTTCAATGAGCAACACTGCACAGAGGTTTTCAGCAGTCACTGGAGGGGGGAAATCAAAGCCGAGAGACAGGAAAAGCCAGTTAGTAACTCTCCCTTGCTAGAAAGGACCATTTCCCTATTTTTTTCCTAAGGCAGCCTGCTGCTCTTGAGCATTTTCACTTTAAAGTCGAGCACCACTGTGGTGCATTGTACTGTAACCACTGCTTTTACCTTGTGGGCCTGAGACACAGTGTTCAGAGACATAACAGTTCAGCAGCGCCAGACACGATGTTATTGGGACAACTACAGAGAGGCAGACCCACGCATCAGAGAACAGACAAACCCAGCGCGTTTGAGTCACCGGGAGCTGTACTGCAAGAACAATCCAGCTTTGGTTCCCACCGGAGGAGATTGTATCCTCTCTCACCATCCCTCCCCTGTTACAGCTGGATTTTTCCCCCCTGCAGCAGCAACAGCGGTCTAAAAATCAATAGGGTACTCAGAGACACATGCTTAAAACACTGGGCTGAGGTACAGCAGTTGGGTTGTGCCATACTTCAAGGGAAAGAGGGATCCCCCTCCAAACACGGATCAACCCGGAGTTCTAAGGCTCATCCTTCTCCCGTGCCAGCCCACATTCAGTTTCCTTAGCAAGAAATATTTCACAGGTATAGCTACTTCCAAATCTACTCATCCTTTCCAAAATACAGGTAGAACGTGCTGCCCTGCATACGAGCCCTCACGAGCTGCGGAGCTGGTTTTACTGCTCTTAAATAAGAACGGAAAAAAAAAAAAAAATTATTTTCCTATTAAGAAAGTGACCAAGCGAGGTTAAACAAATTCAGACAGACACATTGTAAGAAACAACGAAAATAAAAGGCTGAAAAGCCTCAAGGCTGCCCTGCGCTGCAGTTTGGGTGTAGCAGCCTGCCGGGAACACCCGCATTGCCCCGGCGGGCGGCTGCCCCGGCCCCGCAGCCCTCACCCCGCTCCGCTCCCACCTGCCGCTGCCAAGGGCCAGCCCCTCCCGGCACAGCAGCCAGGAGGTCGTTCTGCCGCTGTGAGTCAGCATTTGCTGCAGAATTCCCGCTCCTGCTACCCTAAAGTTGGGCAGAGAAGAGCACCTCCGTGCGCGACCGACACAACTGGGGGCGGAGGGGGGAGGAAATTAAAAAATTGCATCGCCCCCGAGGTGCTTTGCGGAGCGGGCAGCCCCTGGGGTCGGTGCAGGTGAAGGGGGACGGGGGAAAGCGCTGACCGCAGCCACAAGAAAGATTCTGGAGGGCAGATGCCGCCTCTACCCCGGCCGAGCCGGGGCCACCCTTGCCCCGCGCAGCCTCCCTCTCCCCAGAACACAGAGGGACACAAGCTCCCGACCGGAGACAAGGAGCGAGGAAATCCCACACCCACCCCGCACCCCCCTCCACGTGTCCGCAGGGCTCCGTCCGCCGCTCGGGCAGAGGCCGCGCTCCCTCGGCCGGATCATCCTTGCCCTGGCAACCGGCGAGCCCGCGCGGCTCCAGCCCCGGCCCCGGCTCCATCCGCATCCCCAGCGCCCGCCCCGAGCCCCGGCC
>WAAG01062232.1:549740-560080 GCA_013390105.1 Tichodroma muraria
CCGCGGACAAAGGCGCTGCGGCCGCGCCGGGGGCCGGATCCCGCGCTGTCCCCGCACCGGCTCCCTTCGCCTCTCTGGCCACTCCGCTTCATCCCAGACAGCGCTGGGACCACACCACGGTGGGCCCCGGCAGAGCCTCCATTATTCGTCTCCCACGCTGGCCCAGAAAGCCAAGGGCGTGCTGGCTTGGATCAGCAGTGGTGTGGCCAGCAGGACCAGGGCAGTGACCGTCCCCGTGTGCTGGGCACTGGTAAGGCCTCGCCTCAAGAACTGGATTCAGTTTTGGGCCCCTCGCGACAAGAAAGAGACTGAGGGGCTGGAGCGTGTGCAGAGAGGGGCAGCGGAGCTGGAAAAGGGGCTGGAGCACAATTGCTGGGGCACTCAGCCTGGAGAAGAGGAGGCTCAGGGGAAGCTTTATTACTCTACACCTAAAAGTAGGTTGTGGCCGGGTGAGGGTCGGCCTTTTTCCCCCGTGTAACAAGGGATATGACAAGAGGAAACACCCTTAAATTATTCCAAGGTTTGGGTGGGTCGATTGGATATTAGGAAAAATTTCTTCACCCACAGGATGGTGAGGCATTGGAACAGAGAAATAATGGAAACACCATTCCTAGAAATGTTCAAGAACCATGCAGATGTGGCACCTGGAGACACTCTTTCATGGTGAACAGTGCTGGGCCAGTGTTTAGATTTGGTGATCTTGGAGGTCTTTCCCGACTGTAATGACTCCGTGATTCTCCCACCTGGGCCCTGGTCCTGCAAGCACTCATAAATTATTATTAACGAACCAAATCCGGGAATAAAAATTATGCTTATGTCTTTGGCAAACAGGGCCTTTTCTGTGAAGAGCCATGAGCACTCTGGAGGTCAGGATTCAAAGTCAAAATGACCTCAACAAAATGGAAAAAGGATTGGCAATATGTAGGGTGCAAGTCCATGCAGACAAATGTCATAATGATCCGTGGCAATGCGAGATAGGAACCTGCTGGCTAGCCAGGCCTTTTACAGATAAAGATCTGGGATAGAGTGGATCAAAGAGTCAATTGGTGATGCCGCTGTGAAAAAGGCAAACGTCCCATCGGGGCGTATAAACCTCCACAGGTATCATGTTTTGAGAAGGTTGAGGCCTGGTGGAGAGACTCCAGTGGGGACTCGGGAACAGCCCAGGGTCTGGCTTTGTAGGACTGCAGGACCCACCCATGTTTAGTCTGGGGAAAAATTCTGATGGGCTGTAAGGCTGTGGGGATATGATAACCATTTCCAAATACATGAAAAGCCTGCCACAAACAGAAAGGGAATACATTTCTTTTACCAGTAGGGATTAAAACAAAATGTTGCTAGCTCAACACTGTAACAAAGACAATTCAGGGACATTTTCTTGGGTTGAAAATGGTTAAATCCTAGAAAAGGTTGCTTAAGAAGAGTAAGGACTCTCCACTTTTAAATCTGAGAATAAAAAAAATATAAAAAGAACAGTAGATATGCTCCTGTATGGAAAGTGTTTAGTAGTGCTGATCCTGTTTTGGGGCAGGAGCCAGCCCAAGCAGTGCCCCAAAGTTCCTCCCAGCCCTGTTCAGAGAGGATCAGAACTCTCACGTAGGTTTCTAACTTCCTACTTCAACACAGCAAAACAGGCGTGGAGATGTTTGCCAGACAGGTCCCATGTCCCAGCCCTCATCATGCCCTGCATCATGCCCATGTGAGAGAGGATCTCCTGGGAAGCCCTGACCCCCTCTGCCCACTGCTCCCAATTCCTCTCCAGCGGTGCCATGGGAGAATGGTACCACATGCAGCCACTGCCAGGGAAGGAAATGCTATATATGGGTGAGAACTTCCTGCAGGGATGAGTTCCTGTGCATTCCCATGGCCCCGTGCCAGTTTCCAAGCGCTGACCGTGGGCACAGCTCCTGCGCACCCCATTGGGACCCAGGAGCTATTCACAGCTCTTCTTTCTTACTCCAGCACTGACACAGCTGTATCTGGATGGCAAAACTGCCTCAGGACAGTGAGAACTCCAGGTTGTTGGAGTTCTGGTTATTCCTCCTGCCTGCCTTCACTGCTGCCCTGCTTGGGGACAGTCCAAACCCTCTGCTGTGCTGCACCTGTTTCAGGCTGTGCTGCCCGTCTTGAGCTTCTCTGTAGGATGCCCATCATGGCATTTCACCTCCAGGTCCCCTTGTTTCTGGACATGTGGCAGGAGCTGACACATCTGCAGGAGGAAGGAGAAGTAAATGCCTCTTGATGGGCCCTGGAGGGATTTGAGCTAAGGATATCCAAGGCTTATTTACACAGAACACAAGGAGAACTTGCAGAGGTCAGGTTAACGGCTCTTTCAAAACCAGGCCAGGGCTGTGAACTAGAAGTGAACCAAATCCAAGTCCCAGTTAGTTTCAGATGGCACCTTTCCTCAAAACTGAGAATTTTACCCTTTTACTGGCTGCTGGTCACTAACACACTGTGCAAAGCAACCGAACCTTTTGTTCAGTTTAAATTTGGAGGCTTCAGTATATGAAACCTACTGGGATTATGTTCCTCTCTAATATGGTTTCAAGGTTGCCTTCATAAATATTACCACTTCTGTATCTAGAGTGTTTGTAGACTACACCAGCCCCTGACTCTTGTAGCCAGAGCGATGTATTATGCAAATGCCTTCCTTTTTCTCATATCCCAGGCTGGTAGATCAAATCAGACTGCACCCAACTCTCATCTGTCCTTTACGCATTGATCAAAGCACAGAATGCTGTTTTGAAAAGGAAATGCCATTGAGGGTAATATGCCGTGTGTTGTCTGAATAAAGGATCTGCTGATAAGGATCCCGGTGTGATTCAAAGTGACAGGATGAAATTACAAAGAGCCTGTTGTCACCTCTACCTCCACTTCAAAGCAGGGACACTGCAGAGGAAAGAGGTTCATGTCACTGACCATCTCCTCCTGGCCTGCATCTGCCAAAAAGACCTCATTCAGTATCAGTAAGTGATACCATGTGAATAATTTTCCACAGCATAAGAGAAACTATTTCAAAATACTGCTTTGATAGATGCTGATACATCTCACATCCAGGAAAGTCAGGGAGCTCTAAAGAGAGGGAGAGAGGGTGGAGGATGGCATACAGCACAGGGAACTGCCTGAGGTGGCACAAAACAATATAGAATCACAGAATGCACTGGGTTGGAAGGGGCCTTAAATATCTTCTCATTCCAAGCCCCCTGCCATGGGCAGGGACACCTTCCACTATCCCAGGTTGCTCCAAGCCCTGTCTAACCTGGCCTCGGCACTTCCGGGGATGGAGCAGGCATAGCTTCTCTGTGCAACCTTTGCCAGGGCCTCCCCACCCTCACAGGGAAGAATTCTTTCTGTTTATCACAAGTCCTGCTGCATCACCAGCTATCAGCATCTTCCTGCTGCTCATCCCAAACTGAAATATCCGCCCATAGTTTCATCCCTGTCTCCCTGATGGCTCTGAGTCCCGTTTTGCTGACATCCAGTTCTCAGTTCTGCCCTGATGTCGCAGGAAGTTCCCCGGGCCCGGACACGGTGCTGGGACTTTTCCTGCGGTGTATGGCTGCACCTCTAAGTGACGTCTGACTCAGCCACCTGCGCACACGTGGCCCTCTGGTTTCCTCGTGTGCCTGTCCCCAGGCTCGGAGAGGTTGTTTGCTGTTTGACCTCACGCCCTCGCTCGCTGCTTGCACTGCCTTCTCCGAGGTACAGTTCCTCACCCTCTTTCTGAGTGGCGTGTTTAATTTAAAGGCGGTAGGTTTTTTCCTTTCCCTGTTTTTCACTCAGCTCTGCCCGTGTAATCCCACAGTGCACTGCTGTCACCGACAGCAAACTCCTGAGTTACATAAGGACAGGCACAAACCTGCCTGTCCCTGCCTGCCCTGTTTCCTTTTCTGTATTTCTGCTTTCTAGGTCTCCTCAACCCATTACAACCCGTGGATTTGGTCTACTTCTGTTGCTCCAGCTGTAATTGCTGGAGCCTCGGTAAAACTCAATTCGTCTGCCAAATCCCTGCCATTATTGCACTGTCCTCATTAATGCACTTCATAGTCCCATCCCATCCGTGAATATTTTGCACACACGAGCAATGGGAACTTTAATTCCCTGTGAATCGCAGAATGCTGTACTCCACTGCTGGCTGTGCAAGGAGCGTGTGGGACAGCAACAGTCCCTGGTAAAGGGCAGGCAGCCATACTCCTAAACATTTGATCCCAGAAAGTTCCTCCCGGTGAGATGCACTAACAGGGTATTCACAGAATCACCGAATCCTAGAACGGTTTGGGTTGAAAGGGACACTAAAGATCATCTCATTTCACCCCGCTGCCATGGACGAGGACACCTTCCACTAGACCAGTTGCTCCAAAACCTGTCCAGCCAAGGTGGTCTTGAACGCCTCCATTCACATCACTGGCAAACTTACCCAGGGCAGAGTTGTAGAAGCCAGGAAGGCTTCTGCAAGCCAACCTTTTTGCGAGCAAACGCCTTGTGCATCTGCCCTGGCAAACGGGTTCAGGCACCACATCCCGGCAAGGTGCAGGGAGGGCAGATACATACTCCGTGTCAAACTACACCAGGGGAGGTTTAGGTCGGACATTAGGATGAATTTCTTCACAGAAAGGGCGATTAGACACTGGAACGGGCTACCCAGGGAGGTGATGGGGTCACCGACCCTGCGGCTGTTTAAGGAAAGACCGGGCATGGCACTTGGTGCCACGGCAGTGTTGCGTCACAGGTTGCATTCGGGATGATCGTGGAGGTTTTTTCCAACCTAACTGATTCCGTGAAGCCCTCCGCGAGCCCTGAACCGGGCGCGGCCTCACTACGGCCCGGTGTGCGGCACTGGGGCGGGCTGCGGCAAGAGCTGGGTAAGCACCCCCCATGACAGCCACACTCCCTCAGCCCCGCTGAAGGGCGGGGCCCACCGCCACGATTGACAGCTGCATCACCCAATCAGCGCAGCGTCTGGCGTCACGGTTGACGGATTGACAGCCGCCTCGCCCAATCAGAGCAGCGTACGCCGCTCCCTCCTCGCCCCTCGCCCTACCCGCGGCTTCACGCACAGCCGGAAGCGCAGGTAGTCTCTTCCGGCCGTTGCTAGGCAACGGGGCAGGCAGCTTCCGGGTGGCGGGTGCACTTCCGGGTGCGCGACGGCGTTACCGGGTCGGGGGCGGCAGCATCATGAGCACCATGTTCGCCGACACCCTCCTCATCGTGTTCATCTCCGTCTGCACCGCGCTGCTGGCTGAGGGTGAGCCGGGCGGGGCGCGGCTGTGTGCGGGAGGCGGCCGGCGGCTCCCGGGAGCGGGGGAAGGGGCGGCCCTGGGGAGGAGGGCTGTGACCCGGGGCTCGGGGTCACCTGAACCTCCTCACGGAGAGAACAGCGGTGAATCGCCCCGAATAGCGCTGAGCTCTAGTGAAAAGCGCTGGGAACTGGGGTTATTCCCTCCAGGAGGGAGGATGAAAGAGGACCTAGTGTTTTTCCCCCATAGCTGTTGTGGGAATGATGTGTAGAAACCGCCTGACCTTGCAGTGATGTTGGTTTAAGCTGCTTGACAAGGTTTATTTTGTATTTCAGTGGTTGAAATAGGGGCAGATTTTTAAGGAAATGTTGGATAGGTGCTTTTGGGGTAGTTACAAGTCACAGCTCCCCTTTCTGGTGTCGTGCTGTGTCCCCAAATCCCCTTTATTCCCTCTGTCCCCAAATCTTCATCCCACACCTGCAAAACAGGTTTACCAATAAAAGTAAAAACTAAAAACTTGATTCCGTTTTACACCTATAGCTCATTTCATGGTTTATTTTACAGTTCCATTTTACATGGAACTTGGCATGGGGATTTGAGGGAAAGGGATGGTGCAGTTTGCTGGTGCTTTTGTGTTCCCTTGGCTGTGTTGTAACGGGGTTTTGTTGACATAAAGTTTAATTTCTGCACGTGGATTTGCTCCCTCATATCAGCATTATTGCAGGAGGTTTTTACTTCCCTCGTCACTGGCTGTTTGTTTCAGGTATAACCTGGGTGCTGGTTTATCGGACAGACAAATACAAGAGATTAAAGGCTGAAGTGGAAAAGCAGAGCAAGAAATGTAAGTACTCACCAGGGGCTTATTTCTGTCCTTAATTCCGGTCTTTTGCTGGAGGAAACTCAGCACTTTTGCCATGTGTAAATTGCCCCTCCAGTCAATGGAGGACAGGAGGGAGTAAGAGATTGGTACTGGCGTCTTTTTTTCTGCACGTGTGCAGCCAGCGTTTGAAATAAATGTCTGAAATACGTTCTAAGATTCAATTCCAGGGGCGAAGAGGAGGATTTGAGGTCTGTAGAAAGAAAGAACTAGGGTTGGATAATGAATACCATGAGGAAAAAGCATTTTATGTAAGGATTAAAAGTGGTGGTTGATGGTGGGGGTTGAGTAAGGACAAAGCCATCATAGAAAGGTCTGAGCAATCAGCTGATGTAAAAACCAAATTATTCTAATATAAACTGGAAGCAAATAGGTTAGGAAGTATTAGGAAATAAGTCCCAGGTTCATTCCACAGAGAGGAGATCTGAGAGGGTAAACAAAGGATGAGGGAAGAAGGGAAAAGGGAGCTGAGGGTGAGCAGTCAGAAGATCTGCATCAAATACTAAGAGAAATGGTAAACAGGAGGGAGCATGGAGTGTTTAAATGGACCTGTCTGTATCAGAAGCCAAGTTGCAGAGGAGAAATTCTGACCTTTCAATCTCAGCTGTGTACACCCTACCCAAGTTACAGCAGTGAGAGACAGCACTCGACAGCTGGGGCCAAAATAGAGCTGGTTTTGCCTTACAAATATCTCATTATGGTGTCAGTGCTCTTTAATGCATGAGAGAGCAATATTACCACATATTGCTCTTACCAGCCCAGCTTATACCAGCCTCCCCCCTGGGCAGTTTAAACTGGGGAGTTGAAGTATAGTCAAGTTTGTGTCATTAGGGGCTTTTGTCACCGCAGCAGGAGCAGATGGGGATTGCATCTCTGCCTGCCTCACTTGAATCCCACTTGTCCTGTGTGTGGGATGGAATTAGCCCCAGAAGAGCAAGTTAGAGGAGTTGAAACCCAGCTGCAAACTTCGTGTCCTCCTATGTTTGTGCTGTTCAATTCCAAAAGCAGTTAGCAGGGCTTAATCTCTAGGGCTTAATGATTGCTGTTAGAGTTTAATGCTGTTTGCTTTTATAGCTCTCCTGGTACCTAGGCTGTCATCTGTGAAGGGAGGGATGTGAGGTTCATGCATCCCAATTAGTTTCTGATCTTATTTGATTCCCCACCCCCCAAAAAAAATTAAAAAAAAAAAAAAAAAGGTAAAGCTGAATAACGAGTCAGTAAAAATTCAGCTTCGCTTTTTTCCCTTCCCCTCTTGTGCTGAGGACAGCTGGCTGACCCGAGGGCTTACAGCTTGCCAAGTGGACCACTTGAGCCACACCTTTCAACTGTTATCTAACACATCTGTAACAGGAAAAAACACATTTGAGACCTTTAAGCTCTCCCATGAGAGTCCTAGCGATCCTTAGGATTTGCAAAAACAAAGGGGCTGGGTAATGTGCTTGAGCAGACATTGTTACTCCTTAATTTCATCTCTTCCTGTCCTCTCCTTCCCAGGGAGAGGCTCAGTGTTGGCTGAAGCTGCTGCAGGGATTGTTTTGGGTGAATGTAGGGGTAAATTTACAAGGCTGAAGGCTGTCCTTGCAATTTCTGATGTGTTGATGTGGATGTTCCCATGGACAGTCCTGAGGGAATTGGGGGTGGGAGTTCCTCAGGCTTGGCATAAATGTTAATAGCACTGTCTGGAGTTTAGAGCTGGGGCCGTGGGGTTATGTGGACCAGGGCAGGGATGGATTGATGGGGTTTCCCAGCTGCGTTTGGCATAAGGAAGATTATGGAGACAGTGTTCTGTGAGTTCTGGGTGCATTGTGTCATCTGACACTTCTCTGCAGTATTCCTGAGGAACACGAGCTCCTTGTTTTCCTCCCTGCCCACCAGAGATCCTCTTGTTCTTTGGAAAAAGCAATTGTGTCTCCCTCCATTGCCATGGGGGGTTGATGCTGAGGTGACTTGTCTGGGCTGGTGTGATTTTCTGAGCAGTTGTGACTGACTCACAGGCATTTCATAAAGGCAGCTCTACAAATCCTGGAGTGGCTTGGAAGGCTGGCTGTCTTCATTTCCTCTGGGCTTTGAAATCAGGTCTGGAAGGTCTGAGGGAAGGGAGCCCCAGCAGTCAGGTACATGTGAGCTAACAGTGAGCCAAGGCTCTTTGTTGGTAGAGTAGATATGAGTGCATGCAGTTTGCATAAATACAGAGAGTTTAAAGTAAAAAAGGGCGGCTCTGTTGTTAGACCATGGTCATGCTTCATCATCCTTGCTTCCTGGAGTACTCTCGTTATAGGTCTTGAATGAAAATGTCTCTTGCTTCCTGAGAAAGCCCTGTTTGCTGTCCCAGAACCTCCTTTGCAGCTGAGCAGCCCATTTACTGTGTTCCCATTTCCCTGTGCTGGCTCTGCTGGCCTGCTTTGCTGCAGTGGTGGTTGGTGGCAGGTGCTTGGTGCACGTCTGATTTGGGGTTTTAGTACCTTTGACCTTAGGCTTCTGCTTTAAAATATTGGAAATACTTCAGTACTAATGAATTGAAGAATGGAGAGGCTGTGGCTGCCTGCTTGGACAGCATTTCCCCTGAGAATGCCTGCCTGTGAAGAAGGGATGTAGGAGAACACAGACTTTCCTGTATTCTGCTTCCCACTGCAGATTATCGGGAGCAGAGCTTGCCACAAAGCTCTTTTCATTCCACTTGCTGAATCAAAAGTACTGTCTGATACTAATGACAAATCAGCAAGGATCACTTGAGCCAAAATTGTCCCCAGACTGCTCAGTCCACACTGTAATGGGCTCTTGACAGAGTTCAAAATTAACCCTTTAAATATATTTGTGTCTTATCCAGGGTTTTGAAATTTTTATGTTACAGTTTTTAAGTGATTGGTGTAATCAACCTTGGTAGTTGATAACTTCCTGATTCTGAACATGTTCTTAGTCCTACTTAGCTGCTTTTTGTGCCCCTGTTCTGTAGAGGAATAAAATGTTTTGTTTGGAGTGTGGAAAAGAGAGTAGTGGTATCACTGTGCAGAAATGATGGAGTATCTTTTCATTTTACAGTGGAAAAGAAGAAGGAAACGATAACTGAATCAGCAGGCCGACAGCAGAAAAAGAAGATAGGTAAGACTGGTGCCTCAAGAATGGTGGAAAGTTGAGAAACTGATGGAAGTGATTATCCTTTCCTTCCTTTCAAGGCTATTTATTCATTTGCCTTACTCTTCCAAGGCAGGAGAGATCCAGCCTCCTGATGGTTTTGATCAAATGGGTGGATCACTGAGGAGCAGCACCCCTTGCTGAGCTCCCTGACTTTTTCTCCCATTTTAGCCTTGATGTCCATGGCTGTTACTAACTTCAGCTGTCAGAGCTCTTTGCAGTGCATGGCAGCTTGCTGTAGCTATAGGACTCTAATTGTGATATTGGGTCTTTTTTTTCCCTTCATTTGAACGTTTTAGAGCTGAAGATGTTCATGTTAACTGTAACCGTGCTTAGATTAATTTCAGTTTTGATAAATCAGTTTTGCTCAGTTTTAGGCAGTGATTTATTTTTCCGTTCTTTTTCATTGTCAGTAAGCTGAACTCTTTCTGGCTTAGGGTAACTGTTTAAGTACTGAAATAAGCAAGAAGAGAGTAAAGAGATGTTTAAAGGTTTTAGGAGGATCTGCTATCTGCAGGACTTGCAACGTGCAGCAAAGCTCAGTTAAGTTATTACAGGGATCATGGCAGGAACACTTCTGAGAGCTCCTGGGAGTTGGTTTCCTCATTCCTCTGTAACACCAGGTAGCTGGATTAGTCATTTGATCTGTACAAAGCTTGGGAATTATAAACACATCTTCAAACAGTCCTTCCTAGGTAGAAAACCTGTTGTCGTTAGATTCCTGAAGGGACAGGAGCCAAAATGCTTCCTCTTGTGCATTTCAGTTCTTAATCTTGACTAATCCCTGCATGGTATGAACACTGCCTGGTGGATAAGGCAACTTTGAAAGTGACCATGTGTAACAACTGCAGATAACATTCAATAAAAGAAGTGTGACAATGACTTTTTTGCAGGGCACCATCCAAGCTGTGTTCCTAGCAGACAATATTTTACTTGAGCTTGGGCTAAACCAATAAACAGTAGAATCTGGGGACTTCAGATGCTCCACCAGTTTTTATACACTGAAATAATCTTGTTTTGCAGATGAAAAACAAAGCACAAAGGGACAAAGATCAGAACTTAGGAAACGACCACTGATTTTGTTTGCTGTG
>WAAG01062235.1:0-35233 GCA_013390105.1 Tichodroma muraria
GTTTCCACATTACCAAGGATCTTCACTAAAGATATGTCAGTGGTTGCAGTATCACTTTAACATAGCACCTCTTTCAACTTGCACCTTGATAACTGGAAAATTGTAGTTTGTATCTAAGAAGTTTGAGTTTCTGGTATTTCTGCACCTAGGCTGTCGATTGATTGAAACAAGCCTGCCCTTTCAATTAAGATACAGGAGGACATAATAAAAAAATCTGTGTCACCCAGGTGGTTTCCCAGGTTAAATAAAAAACAAAATGAAACAAAAGACAGACAAAATAGGAGAAATGTTTTGGTTCTCTCTTTACTTAAGTGTTGTGACTAATACACCTTTCAGACCTTCTTTGTTTTACTTGGGAGTAGGAAACACAGCAAAATCCTTGGGGTGTTGTGACAGAACAATCAAGTTAGATCTATATCAAATTGAAAAAAAAAAATTCTTCTTTTTATTTAGCAAAATATGTTGAACATTTTTGTCCTGGCACATCCTGAGGGCACATGAGGCTGACTGTGCATAAATATATATATAATTTAATGCCCACCCTTGGGCCCTGCCCACAGTCCTCATTCTGAATGTACCAAAGTTGTCAAGTCTACTTCTTACATTGGCACTTTTTTTCAATTAAATTTCACTTCATTCTTGTAATTTTTTTTTTTTTCAGAAAGGTTTTTCAGAGAGAGGTAAGGTGTTTTTTTAAGCCTTCCTGCCTTACAGCAGGGGGTAGATTCCGTACTACTTGAAACGTTTTTGCAGGCTAATTCTGCATTAGAACTCCTGTCAGGAAATTAATTACATTGCCCTGCTGTAGACTTTTCCAGGGAGACGGAATCTACCTTGAAAATACCCATAGGCTCCCAGGAGTAACAAATTCCAAAAGCAGTAATTACTTGTACCCAAAAGGCTGAACCGAAGCCTCTTCACATTACAGGAGAAGTGCACTGTGTGCTCTGTGCTGTGCTGGGTTTTGTGCAGGAGCTGGTCAAGAGGGAAGACCCCAGTCTTATTCTCACTCAATGCCCTCCAGTGTCTCTTTCAGTCCTTAACAATATTGCTCACAGATGATGTTGAATGTGATGGGTGAATCAATGCCTCGCCTCTAGTGATGATGCATAATTCATTGGCTCAGAGGTTGCCATCTTACTGATACAGACACTATTCCTTTGGATTTCTGTTTTTTTATTAGATATTCCTCTTCACGTATACTTTGAGACATTATTAAGGAAGGATGACATCAAAGGAGAACCTGCTGATACCTCAGCTTTGGGAGGGGAGTTTAAAGTATCTGCTGACAATGGTATGTAAAGCAAAATATTTTAGTATTTGCAAGGCTGTTTTTCATGTGTCAGTATTTCCTGCCATGAAGAGGTTCAGTTTATAAGCTCGTCACAAAGCAGGTTATCAGAGAAGGTAACTGAATATGGCTTTAGGTGGAAGAGGAATCTCTTCTCAGACCATGGTGTCAGGTTCTCCTTAATTGCACTGAGTTGATCCCACCAGGGCTGTAGGAGGATACTACAAGGAGGGGGGAGTTTGGACCAGGTGCCTGACTGCAGTCCTGTTACTATTTGGATTCCTATCAGAAGTTTGGGGCTGTTATAAATAGTTCAGCAGTTGAGATTTCCTGTAAATTGTACCGATGAAAAGTAATTTCTCAACTTGATACATGCTTTTTCTGTTACAGACTATAATCCACATGTTTCTGTCAAACAATGGAGCAGTGGCTGTTTGTCTAATTCCAAATCTCAGTTGGTGTTAGGAACACCTGACCAGCTGTCAGAAGGAAGAAAGAAAAGGCATCTAAGTGAGACAGCAGTAGGTAAGAGAAAAATTGCATTGCAAGAGGCTACTACATCTTCTAAAATATGTACTGTATGAATATCACTGGGCTCTGAGAATTAAAAGTTGTCTTCTAAAAGGATACTGTTATGGAACTTACAAAGAAACAGAACACCATGAAAATAATTTGCTATTTTAAATCATCTTTCTTCTTAAGTGTATATACAGAATGAGACAAGCTGCTGTGTTTTATTTTTGGAGTACTCTTAAAGGAAACTGCTCAGCAGTTCAACTGTGTTCTTCTAATACTAGGTGTCATTCTTAATAGGAAAGGGGTTTTTTTAATAGTAGTCAGTGAGACAAACATTGCAGAGTTATCTGACATGTTAAGTCATGTGCCCAATGAAACATTTACTATTCCTGGCATCTTTGTCCTCTGTATTTCATTTGTTGTGTACTGTCGTTTGTGGTTCTGGATCCCTTCTGGAATTTAAGAGGACTTGTGGATAGCCAGTTCTTACTGTGGTTTTACCCTTGTTACCTTTCTGTTTTAAGCCACTGAATCTCTACTTCAGCACTTGATAAATTAATAGGGAGTGCCCTAGAAGTTCTGTAGAATAATGTGATAATGTAGGGATAAAAAATTTAGCATACCACTGTAAAGATAAATGGCATCTTACCTCTCCAGGCTGTTAGAATGTAAAGCCTAACAGATTCTGTTACAGATTAATTTATGTAACTTTTGGGAAACCTTTGGCAAAATTCTTCGCAAGACATTTGAAGAAATTAAGTCGCTAAGCAAGAGAGGAAACCACATTAGTTTAAAATTTCCCTTAGGAAAGAATTAAAAGGTATAAATGATCAGTTAACATTGTGGAAAAATTAACTGCTGGTGCATATCCAGACAAAACTGATAATGTAGTCTTTCACTTGAGGTGGAGATACAGGAATTCCTGTAGAGATGAATTAATAAAAATTTATGATCCAGGATTAAAACAAACCCCAAACCCCACAACCTCAATACAAGACCACCCAATGAATTAGAAAGGTTTAGGAGAGAATAAAAGCTGTTTGGGGGCACACTAAAAACTGCTTTGGATTTAGATGAGGGTTGTCCTTTGAATTCTTCCCCTTGTGCAGTACAGCCCTGCCTTTGCTGGACAGCCTTCTCTGTGCCTGTCTCCAGCGGGGTGCTCTGCCCTATCCCCTTTCACCACCAGTGACCCTGTTTTCCATGCCAGCCGCTCCCCTGACCACCTGCTGGTCCCCAAGAGGGGAACAACACTGCTGGCACAGTGTTTCTCAGTTTCCCTAAGTGTAGTCATGAACATTGAGATCAACAACTGGAGTTGCTTGGGAGCGCTAGTAAGAGAGAAAACATCTTGCTATAAACCTTTTGAAGTTACCATTAGTCCTCTGACAATAGTATTTAGTTTTTTTGTAAATGGAACCAAAAAAGCAATCTTTTGTCATGAGGGTCATCCCAATGCCAGAAAACTGTTCTGTGGTGCATTCATGAGTAGGAGCACAAGTTCTAGCCTATTAGTGCTATGGGTGTAGTACTACATATTTATTCCTAATTTGGGCTCTGTCTAGGAGAAATTATCCATGAGGAAGGTCAGCCTAATGAACAAGGCCAAAAATAAAAGCTGTGTGCCAGGGAGTTGCAGAGCTGCCTGGGAGAAGGTAGTTCATGACCTTGACCCAGCCTGTGCAATACAGTCTTTAGGATCAGTCTTACCTCTTTTTTCCATGTTGGAATACACTCATTCTTTTTGTTTGTTGGTGTATTAAGTCTGAGTTCTTCTTTCTTACTGGAAATTAGGTATAAGGAAAGCAGAACAGGTGGTTAAATTATGAATCCCACTAAATGCTGCTTATGGAAGTAAATGAATTGGAATGAAATGAAATGAAATGGAAGGCCTGAATGGAAGTAAACAGGAATTGCAATTTATCTGGAGCAGTGAATCAGAAGAAACAGCTAGCAGTTTGGAGATCTAAACTGATTTTGTTTGTTACCCTTGCTGCCAGTTTTATAATTTATTAAGGAAGAAACAGTCAGGGAAAACTTGTGAGATGCACCCCAAACTAGAGAAGTGCTGCTGGGGAACAGGGGGACTCTTAAGTCAGATTTCATTTGTTCTGTGTGTAGTCTATGACAGCTCCTGAAAAAAAAGAGTCAGGATTTGCCCATATGAAGCTGGTTCCATGAGAAGAACTTCGTAGAAAGAGGGATGAGTTTTGTGGAACAACAATGACAGGATGAATTTACTTAGATGTGTTTAGATGTCTATTTAGGTGTTTATTTAGATGGCTTTTTTTAGTATCTAGTAAATTGTAAGTGGCTCACTGTGGGCTTCCAGAAATGACTTTACTCTTACTGTGTGGAAAATTTTCTGCAGTTCAATAGCCAACAGCCAGTATGTCTTGTTTATTGCTATTTTTTATGACAGGTGAAAGTAGCGCCCAGTTTGAGACATTCTCCTTCCAACATGCAGAGCCCGAGTCCCACAACAGTTTCACTCCCACGAGCAGTGTCAATGCCATGTCCCGGCCCACTCACAGCACTTCATCACAGGTAAACCAAAAATAAGTCACTGTCTCAGCTGAAATATCAACAGAGAGTTGTGCAAATTAATAATCCAAAGCCACGTGCCTTTTACATCTGATTTAGTGTCATATGACAGTGCAGAGCATTTTTACAGTGAATTAAGTGGATTACTTTAACTGATTTATTCCAGATTGAGTATGTGGTGTTTCTAAAACAGATACTTGCTTGTCAAAGAATTCTGCACATCATATAACTGGAGTGTAAGTTTGATTTATTGGCATTGTGCCTTTTTTTTTTTCCACATTTCATTAAATACACCATGATTTATGTTCCTAGTTTTACACTAGGGTACTTACTACCCTTTTTTCTTGGTGCAGCTATATAAAATGGCCTCATGGTGCAAACAGTGTCACAAAATTTGTTAACTCTCAGTTTCCCTATTTAAAACCCTTTGTGCAGAAATACAGGCAAAGTGCCTGGTATATAATTTGCTGAGGAGCAGCAGAACTCTGGCTCAGTGTACAGAAACTGTTTTACTGAAATTAATGGAAAATTCACAGGAATATTCAGATTCAGGTCCCATGATTTTGCTGAGCCTAGTGGTATACTGTTGCTCTGTAAGTCACCATGTTTTAATGCAGAGTTGAGTTTAAATGTTTGTCCCACATAGTTGAGAGACACACACTCCTTTATTCCCTTGAGTCAATCATCGTGAAAGAACACGTAAATGAGCACCTTAGAATAGTCTGTTTCCATTAAAGTTCAGGCTTTCTCCTTGTGAAGTTCTAATGCTTCTCTGCTAACATGTATTTCCTGTGATTTGAGCTGACATCCTCATGTGTTGATTCCATTATTCAGCATAACTCCAGGAGGAGGTTGAGAAGTGAGAGCTCCTATGATATAGACAACATTGTTATCCCCATGTCACTGGTGGCACCATCAAAGTTGGAGAAACTACAGTACAAAGAAATCCTTACTCCAAGGTTTGTTCACAACCTCTTTAGTTGCAAGGACATGAAAATGAACATGAGAACATTAACTAAATATAACTTAAATGGTGTTAGAAAATGCTATAATATTAAAGATGATCTTGTCGTGCGCTTGGGTTTTTATCTGTGCATTTCAGTTCATGTGACTGCAGTGATGGGAAGACTGGACAGCTGATAGCACAGGAGAAACAGTCTGATATACACAGGGATGTGGCAGATGCACAGACTGGCTAAAAATAGAAGTGGATTTATATCATCTTAATTGTAGTTATGGCCTTCAATATACCATCAGGCTCTGAATGGTTTTTTGGAGATCGCTGTCTTTTTTTGTGTGTTCATAAGAAAGTAGTAAACTATTTTCTGTGAATTAACAGAAATGGATTTAGCATTTTTTTAAAAAAATTAGCCATTCTGATATAGTAGAATCAGCTTATTTATTTCCATACAGTGTAGGCCTACAATCCATGATTCTAGAGACCTTTTTCTCCTTTGTTTTAGAAAGAGAATATCTTTAAATTTCAAAAACGGGGTAATTGGTCTCCTCTGCTTATTTCAGTGTCTTAGTAGCACATTGCCTGAAGTGCTAAATGTACTTGTTCTGTACTTTAAATCCATAATATATTTGCTTTTTTATTGTCTTTTACGTTGAAAAATATTGTTACAACTGTATTGGATATCTTAAAGACTGTATTAGGAAAAGGAAAGGTTACATACCTTGTTGAAAAAGAAAAATATAAATTTCAGCCATCTGTTACCAGCACCTTAGACTTAATTTGATTTTCCTTGTCTTATTTCTAGCTGGAGAGTTGTTGAACTTCAACCTTTAGAAAAATCTCAAACAGATGAAGAAGAGGTAAGCTGTCTTTTAATTAAACCACTAGGTTTATTTAAAGTAGATACAATATATATTTGGAGTAATTGGTACATACTTTGTGAAAACACTGACTTCATACAAATCCCAGTAAGTTTCAAGTTTCAAAAATAAAGTGTTAAGTATCAGATTGTGAAAATGTGTCTTATCCCTACAGTGGAAGATAGAAATGGAAGTATACCATTAATATTCCTCGTTCATTGCTTGCCTGGCTCTTCTGCCCCTTGCTGCTGCACAGTCAGCACTTCCAAGGGTCCCTTGGGTCAGGCTGTGCCACCCTGCTCCTGAGCACTGTAATGCTGCCTCTCCCAGTGTCACTGTCTTCTGGGGCCACCAGTGCTGTCCCTTCCTCTCATCCTCTCTTTCCATCACCAGTTCCCATGGCATGGGAACTTCATATTTTGTAGATGAGCAGCATCTACATATGGTGAAGATCTCATATCTTCATACGGTGAAGAGCCATATTCACATAGCAGATGAGCTCTTCATATGGTGAAGATCCTTGCACCATATGCCTGATCAGGCATCTTGCCTGTGGGTCCAGCAAGTTTCCTCAGTTTTCTTTTCAGTATTTGTTTTCCTGCAACCCTCCTGTTGGGAACAAACTTTTCTGCATTGTCAGGAACAACATAACCTCCAGCATTTCCTGCCTGCCTGTTGAGCTAAGTTTGCAAATCATGGGCTAGTTTTGCTTCCTCCAGACATAAGAATCTACCCTTTTCTTCAGGGAATATCCATGGACTTTGCAGCTGGGGGCTCTTTTCTCTCCTAATCAGGGGTTTGAGGCATTTCCTAACCTTGGGGTGAATTTACAAGTCCGGTCTCTAGGCTGATTTTCTGTCCTTCCAGTCTTTTTGTGGCTTCTTTTCCAGAAACCTGCCAGTTTTACTTTGTCCTTTGAACATCTTTAATCTCCCTTCAGTCTCTCCCACTATCACCAATTGTAAATGTAGGACTTGTATTCCTGTCTTCATCCACAGTATCTGTTCTTGAGCTGCTGTTTGAGAGAATCTCTACAGCAGAGGTTAGTTGCCATAGCAGTAGAAAAGGATGCCATTTAGGTAGCAGTGCAGGTTACATTAAACTCAGTAACTAAATCATTATGTCACTCCCTTGGGGTAGAAAATACGCTCTCCACAAAGGCACAAACTTCCTCAGAGGTTTACTAGATCCGTAGCTTCCTGCTCCATAACCTTTTTTTTAGGAGAACATCATGGTCTCAACTCCTTACCTGGTTTAGTTGCGCTTATCTGGCAGCATATTCTTGGTTTGGAAGGAAAAGAAAAGCTTACTCTGTCCCTGCCTTTTCTAATGCAGTGGAGAAATTCTGTGAAATCTGTGGTCAAATTTATGTCACTTCCACCCACTGATGTCTGGGCTAGTACCATCCCAGCTAGCAGGAAACATGCCTGTCCTTCCTTTGTACCGAGAAGGTCAAATTCCACACACAGGAGCTCTCTCCTGCAAGGATAATTAATTGAACCATTTGGAGAATAACTAATAAAGGCAGCAAGGGCACACTGTCCCTTGAGCATCTACTGTTCATTGCTTCATCCTGGTGTCTGGGGAGGAGTGAAGAATTTCAACAGTGATTTGCATTCAGGGCTTGAAGGAGCTTGCATGGAATCAGTGGATTTCTTGTTTAGATTTCAGATCCCACAGACATGACTTACCTCATGCTTTTAGTGTGTTTTGCGGAAGGGACTTCAAGGTCTCTCTCTGAAGCTCATGGGCTAATGTCTGAATTAGTAGCCTACCCAGTACATTTGTGTTTGGCATGACTCTCAATCCTGTATGATTCATCCTCTGGCCAGGAAATAACTTGAGTTAACAATACAGCAGCATTGCCTCCTGCTGTGGCCCACTGCTTCTGTATCATCTCTCAGCTACTGGGTAGAATGAGGGGGAGTGGTGTCGGACAGAGAAAAATGCTAATGATCTTGTTTGTGTAAATCATCCTTTGCCAGTTCCCCCCTTTCTTTTGGGATTGTGTTAATTAATTTGAATGTTTTTCAGAGTACTGAGAAAAGGTGATTGATCATAATTCTTCATTTTCCTCTAGCTTTGAGCCGAGTTACATTTGCTACTGAGTAAGCTTGTAAAAAGACATGAGGGAACAGCAACATTACCTGTTGGCATTTTCTGCACTCATGCTCTGACACTCTTGAAATTGCTCCATGTGTTAAAGTCAAGGCAAGCTTCAGTAGGTCATTCATGTAACACAGGGGAAGGCAAAATATATTTTCTGCTTTTATATAAAATGCTTTTTCTTTATTTCACTGCATAGTAGTCTGTGGTGGTATTGGAAATGATACAACTTTTAATTTTTTTTGTGGTACTACATAATATTTTCTTTATTTCTCTATCTTCTACGGAGCTAAATTTAAAATTTCAGAGTTGTCCTTGTGTCGAGCCGTAGTCAGGGATTTCTGCCACTGGATAACTTTTTTCTTCTTCGTCTTTGTTGTCATTGTCATCTTTATCTTCTTCTCTGTCCTCTTCATTTAGAGGCTTTCAATGCAGCAACCCATATCCATACAGTAGACCTGCATCCAACATTTACTAAGTTACAAAAGAATGTGGGGTCTCCAATTTGTCGTGCTCCACATGAGCCACATTTCCAAGGATGGGAAACTCAGCACTTTCTGGGAATCAGGCCTGTTCATTGTGCCTTTGAGAACAAAAAGCTTACCTTTTATGGGTGCAGTTTTGTTTCTGGAAATTTTGCCTTATAAGAAAATTGGCAACACAAAAGTTAATCTACTATCTATGTCTGCTCTATTACTTGCTCTAAAAATACTTTCTGGAAATAGAACATTTGAGTTTCCTGGTTTGCATGTATGAATTTGCAGTCTTTATTGCTTTAAGGTATGAGAGGGTGGGGCACAGGTTTTCCTGTTTTGTTTTGGTTTTAATTTGTTTTGTCCAGGTTAAAGCTTCTGTAAAGGCACAGTTGTAACGTTCAAGTTTATTTTCTAGTTGTTTTAGTAATGACAAATTCTTTGGAGTAATTCCTTGTGCAATTAGCTTTGCATAAGTGTTTTCATGGCCTATGACTCAGAGTTTCCTGTGGAGCCAAAGAGTGAAACACAGATTTTGTTGTTTTGAGAACCTTTCAGAAATATTCCTGTTGCTATTCAACATTAATGCACAGTGTGTTGTAGTGTCATGGGGGGATCCAAAGCTTAGTTTTCTTTGAGTGAAGTCATTAGACATGCCTCACAAGCAGGCCTTCCCCATAGCTTTTACTCTCAACATCACTGCCAGGTCCATCCACTGAGGAATGACACTTCCTTTGTTCTTCTTCAAACTAACCTTAGCGAGGAAAAACCACCAAATTTCTCCTGTTATAGAACTTTAAATTAATCTAAAGTTGTTAGAGGAAATGCTGGGGAGTGGCAGAGGCTGTAATGAACCAAGCAGAAACCTTTTATCATGAAATTTTTATCCATAGAACAGAAAATAATTTTTAAATAAGAAAATTTACTGTTCAAAAGAATAGGGTTGAACTCATTTTAAATAAACAAGTGGTTAAGTATGCTATCGCCAGCTATGGAAAACAAGTATTTCTGTATTATTCAAAACTCTTCACTTGAAGAGGAATGTGGACTTTGATTTTTGAATGGAAACTTGTTAAAAATGAAATTTCTTCCCAGCATGAAAAGTTTTTGCAGTTTGCTAAGAAAAGTATTTTCAAGTTCCTGCGTTTATATTTCTAAATTATCTTTTGTTTCCACTTCAAAGGAAATCCGGGCACAGAAAAATCCTGAATTTTCCCCAAGGGAATAACACTTTCGTAGTTCATAAAATTCTCACTTTCATGCTATACATCATTGACCTTGGAAAGACAGAATGTGAACTGAGATGTAGCCCTATTTGGATGCTCTCCAAGTGACAGAGCTGGTGAATTTCAGAAAGAGGAGGAAGCCCATTAAGTTCACTTGCATGAAAGGAAACCAGCAGCTAACAAAGTGGTTTGTGTTTAACATAAATAAATAAAAGCAATGAAGGAGCCTTCGGCAAGGAGTGATGAGATGAGCAAACTAAGCAGCCTGTTTGTCTGAAGGCTCTTGTTGAGGAACTGCGCAGCCACAGTTCTACAAATGGCTCTTGTGTCCGATTCCAATCAAAATGAAGCCTTTGGGATACTTTGCCCTTGTACCCCTAATGGCTGTAAACCACCATTAAGTGCTGAGAGACTCGATATGGGGATGGCTTCCACAGAAACATGACAAAGTGGAGCACTGCCAGTGTCCCTGTGGCCCTACCTGGCACTGCAGTGAGGACCATGCATTTGGTTTCTACTTTGTCGCTCACTTGGAAGAAAAATGGTGTTACTTGTACAGCACCACTGAGGATTTTGCTTAAGAAAAAAAAAAAAAAGCAGTTTGTTTTCCATGATCCCCCCAATTATTAGTATAATTCTTGTCTAGGACTGATCTGGCAGTGCAGCTTCACAGCTCCTATGACCAGGAATTGTTCTTTCCAAGAATTTCTCAGCTTTTGAGTTGGGACTGGCTGGCATAAAATCCACGGCTGCAGCACTCAAATGCTCCTGCCAACCTCAGCTTTTTAGGTGAACTTTGAATGGTTTGAAGCACTTTGAAACAACTGTGAGCTGTACTAGAGGGATCCAGCCAAGAACTCCCCCTGCCATCAGGGGAGTGAGGGGGAGGGGCAGCAAAGTGCTCCTCAGCCAGCCCTGGCTAGGGAACAAACTTCCTGGTGTGTTGCCATGGGAGAAACACAGATGGTACTGTCACAGTGACAGTGGACAGCTACATCTCTTACCTAAAGAATGGCTCTCGTTTTACTAGGAGCAGGTAAAGTACTTGCATTAGGGCTGGTTTAAGCTGTAGCTGGGATCCTGCAAACCACTGGGTAAGAAATAGTGTCTTCAAAGCAGAAGCCTTTTCTGCTTGGTTTCACAGCAGGAATGTGGCACCTCAGGTTCACCCAGTTCTTCTCTGTGGAGTTATCAAAGTCCTTGGTGATCTCAAACCTATTTCTCAGGGCTTAAAGAGCACCTGGCAAATCCTCCAGCCTCCTCCTAAAGCAAGCTCTGGAAACTGTTGGGATTTTTGCTTGTCTTTATGGATTTTATGTACTTTTAACACTGCCTTAATTTGCAAATGAGTATTTGTCCTCTAAATTTTCTGCCTCTCACCACAGAGGAAAATGTGTTAGTTGCATGGAGGGGGTATAACTTCTCTATCCATTCAGATCAACCACAGACATGTAAAAAAATAAAGCTTAAATGACAGCATCCCATACACCAGAGCTCTCGTAAACTGAATGCATGTAAATGCGCTTTGTAGTGAAAGCATGCATTGCGTTGCCTCTTCTTGTTTGTTGAATAGACCTTTGCAGAATTATATACAATACTGGCTGGTGGTGTTTCTAGAGATGTTCATAATGACAGCTCTCCCTGTGACTCGTTTCAGGTAGAAGACCTGTCAGACAAAGCTTTTTCCTTGCGCCACGCGAAGTACGAAGAAAGAGAGCGCGCGAGGTGGTCGCTGTGGGAGCAGAGCCGCTGGCCCAGGAGGAGCAGCAGGCAGGTGTATTGGCTTTGATAAGAGCCTTCCTATTGAACCTGGTGTGGGTTGTGGTACTGGAGTGTCAGAAATGCTCTCACACAAGTCTGAAAATGAGGGCACCGTTCATTAATTAACTCATCAGGGACACTACCAGGTATGTTTAACTTTGTGGCTGGTAAGGGAAGGCAGTGCTGAGGCATGCTTTCTTACAGAAATTGAGCATGTTAGTGACCTGGCATTGCTAAACAAATACCTTCCTCCCTCAGTGAGCACAAAGCTCTGCTAGACTGTGCCACTCCCAGTTACTATGACTTTAGCCACCCAGTGTATCTCTCTCCCGGTCCTTCTTCACTCACCTGACTCAGATGAAACTCCACGGTGTTCAGATATGTGTTACTGAAGGGTCCTGGGCTGTGCCAGGGGTCTTACACTTAGGAAGTCATTGTGTGAATGGTTCATTCTCCCAGACTTGACATCTGATGCAAAACTCATCATATTTAAATATAACCACTAAAAGTCTTGCAAAAAGTAGTTTATATCAGAACAAACGTCATAAAGCTGCATCCGCAGTTTGGCCCTGAGAAAATGATTCCTGTAAATCACTTCACAACCTGCCAGGGCAAAAAGCAGCCTATAAATGTTGGGATAACTCTTCTGCTATTTATCATATACTTGTGTCTACTCTTGTCTGAAAGTGAACCATGACATTAGGAATAAATAGTAAAAGATAGCTTTTTTTAATGCAGGATAAAAATAGAGCCAAGCCATATTGAGGAACTTTATTTTAAGCAATTTTGAACATAAAACCTCCCAACTTCAGGAAGTGTACTGAAAAATAAAAAGTTCTGTATGTGCCTTAATTTTGAAACTGAGAACTCCTTGGTAAAATCTTAGTGCTGCTTGAATTCAGAAGTAAACTTCTCACTGACATGAGCAAGGTCAGGCTTCCACCTGGCATTTCAGGTGCATGCCACCATTTTATATCTAAGTTTAAATTTCTATCAAAAGTGAGGTCAAAATTTTTCATCTTACTACATTTTCGATTGCTTTGCACTTGAGTCCAGAGCAGAAGTGGTAAGGGGGAGCCCAAGGACTTGTCTCTTGAGCTGCACTTGGCACAGTGCTGCCAGTGCAATTTGGACCCCACAGGCTCCTGTGGGTGATGCTGCTCTCTCGAGTGGAACAGCCTGTGGCACACTGGTTTCTTTTGTCCAAAATCACAGTTCTGGTGAGCATGTGGAGCGAGATGCAGGAGTAGGACCAGTCACTACTGTCTGCAACCAGAGTGTGACTGTCCCACCCATTTTATACACTTAATTCCTCCACATAGTACTTTGGCTCCAAGCCAACAAGGTCAAAGAACCACACCAGTTTTCCTCTGCTCTTTTGGTTTAAGCAAGCAGAATGGAGGTAGCATGTATGGAGAAACTGAACACTTTGGGAAGAAAATGTGAACTTCTCATGGCAACGTGAAAGGTCAGGGAGTAGCTCTTAAAACTCGTTTCTAATTCTTCACTAGATCTTACAGCAAAAATGCTGATGGTCGACACAGCCAGGACTCGGTGCAGAAAGACCATTGTGCTGCTGACCCTGCTCCTGACCCAGCTTCAGAAAGCCACAGCTCTGTTTGTTCAGGGATGGCACCACTCTGCAGGGAGAGCCAGGAAGAGAAGGTGGGTGCTTCCAATAGCTTCCAGGTCTGGTCAGCTCTTCAGTGACAACGAAGAAACCTGAAGATATTCTCCTGTCTCACTGATCAGAATCTCAGGCTGTCACCCTAGTTAATGTCCACTGAACATAGTACTCCTGTTTAGCACTTGCTGTGCTTTGTAAAATAAGCCCAGATCTGTCAACAGGTGAAAGTTTCATTGCTCAGTACACATGGCACATGTTTTTGAGGCAAATATGGAAGGCCTGGGTTCAGGCTGGGGTTTTTCTCAGGGGTGTTGGCCAAGGTTCCAGACAGGCCTGGTCATTAGCGGGTCAGGCATCCTGATGGACTGGCATTGTGGAAAAGAGTTTCCTTGCCTGTTCAAGGGTAGGTCTATTACTGGTTCAAAACCTTATGCAGCCAGCTTACATCTTGTGCCTGGCAGTGTTGCATGCTTTATCTGAAGAGCCCTGCAAACACTCTAAAGAAAGACACTCGTTTGTTACTTGATAGCACATGATTCTACACACAGTTAATCAGTTCAGATTGAACTTCTTGAAATCCCTTTTTGTCCTCTATACTCTTTTTCTACTCTCACCCCTACTCTTCTGCTTCCTTTCAGTCTGGGCTGTGGGAACTTCGAGTTTTTCCACTAAAAGATGAAGAGGTAGAAGCTTTACTGTGCCAAGATCAAGTGACGAATCAGACTGAAATGTCAAGTGCAACTTTCCCCAGCAACTCTCTCTGCACTCCAGGCACACCCACTGCTTTGCCAGACAATGGCTATCCACCAAGAAAACAATCTACCCAAGAGTCAGAAGACTGCAAAAACATTTGCCTGGGAAGCAACAGTACAAGGAAACAAAGGTGACAGGGAATAATGTGGTTCATTAAGAAAGCCAATTAAGGTGGAGAGAAGTGTAAGGTAAAATCTCTCGTTCACACAGCATATGACAGCACAATTCAAAACCTATATGTTAGCTGCATATAATATATTTTCTTTCTTGCTTTGTAACAGGCAGGATAAATCCCAAAGACAACACTTTCTTCTTCCTGAACCCCAAGAGAAAGTAATTATTTCAAGCTGGAAGTCTAATATTCCCAATGTCGGGAGTGGGCGCACATAAATTGCTGGCACCATTCACTTTCTGTTGTCATATTGCCACATTTGTCAGTAATCATCCTTTTCTGTTTGTTTGTTTTCAAATGCATATCTGGTTCTAGTGGACTCTGGTGCAGCAGGTAATGCTGTCTACCTTATCCAACAACTTCAACTGAACACAGAAAAACTACTTGAAAATAGTGGGGATAAGCGTTAGCCTCAGATTATTTTCCTGTGTGGCATGACCATGGGGCAAAACCTTGTCTCTCTAACTGCATGTGTAAGGTAAGGGTAGGTAAGAACCAGCAGTTCAGACCAGGGGGTCTGGGAGCCTTGCATCTAGCTTAAGTCATGTAGTCGGCTGTCAGTAGTGCCAGGGCACATTTCCTGTTGAAGTCCTCAAGCAATAAGGTAGAAGTGGGCCACTGCATTGCCACAGTCAATGCATCTGACACCTGCAAAGCAGGGTCTCTGCTTCAGGCCTGGGGGGAGGGAGAGACAGGAGGAGAGAGGGGTTGGGCCAAATCAGTGACACAGCCCGTGGAATGCTGTGGTTTGGATCATCTTACTTCCTCGGTCCTTCAGTAGCTAATGAGGCTCATAATCCTTTGCTTTAATATGTTAAAGTCTCGTTCCAATTTCTGTACAGTGCCTTTTAAGAGTCTCGTAAGTATGCCAACATTTGGTGACTAGCTGGAAAGGAAAAGATGATTGATGTCTTGAAGAGCAATAAAAAAAAAAAGCCCCAAAGCTTTCCATGATGATTCTGGGTAGATTTTTCATTTCCCAATGCATTCACAGTGAGAAAACAAAGGCGAGTTGTTTAAACTTGCATCTAAATAGCATAGCTTGGGATGTATCTGCAATCCTAAGAGGCATTAACAAAGATTAAACATTGAATGTAGGTATAATCCATCAACAGGCAGTTTTTCTGTGTAGGACAGTTGAAGGCAATTTAATAGGAGTCTCTGTTTCTCGTGCAGTTTTCTTCCATGTGTAATATCTGGAATGGCATTGGACAGATGACCCAGTTGTAGTGTCAATTTATTTTTTTGGTCAAAATGACAGGAAATACACACTGGGCATATGAAAACAGTTCGGTAAAGTTTCAACACTACAACCTATTGCTACATTGTAGTTTATTGCACATTCTGATTATTTTTTTAAACACTTTTTTAACACTGGTTTGTCTTAAACTTGAATCTTGCCTCAATGTCTGATACAATAATCTTTGATGCAAGGTTGGTTTTTTAATTAAAAGTTATTTCTGTATATGTTGTATATAGTCTGAATTTGATGGCTTTTTAGAAGTGAAGAAGTAGCAGCAGCAATACTTCCTCTTGGCATAGAGCTCTGCTTGGCCTGCAAACCCACTGCAGCTTTGCTGTGGTGCTGATGCTGTGCTTATGCTGTGGGGCCAAGGGCCCCCCCAGTGCCTCAGTACAGAGGTGTGTGTTGCCCTCTCTCTTGCCTTGCATGTGCATCTGCTTCCAGGAAAGTTTCTGAAAGGTCAGTGTCTCAGATGTTTTGCAGGTCTTTTCCATACCCCTGTCTACTCCTCAGGAAGCCTGATGTGACCAGCTCTCACCCAGCTTTGTTGTAAGGTATGGGCTTCCTGTGTCGTCTGATCCCTGGGGCAGAGGGAGGAATTCCTGCACTTTAGGAGAGGGGACAGACCAAGTAAACCAGCCAGTCAGGCCAGCTGCCTTCCTTGTCCTGAAAGCGCTGCCAGGAAGTGGAAATACAATCCAATCTGTTACAGGAGGGTTTGTCTTTACTGGAGGGTGGAAACAGAAGGGTTTTGGAAAGGAGGCCAAAAGACCCCCTGTGTCACAGGAGCTGGGTTTTCCCCGTTTGCTCAGCCTGGGGAACCGCAGAGCATCCCTACACTGCAGCTCAGCTGTGCTGCCAGACCAGTGAGTGGCTGCAGGGTCGGCCCTGCTGTGGGCTAAAGCAGCTGCTGGGTACCCTGGCCACTGCAGGGGCTGCAGAGGCTGGCAGTGGTTTGAGCAGGGGAACCACGGTTGCAGGGTCCCCTCTTGTATGTTCTTGCCAGCCCTTGTGGGAACTTGCTATTGCTTCACGAGACAGCAATAAAAAGGATAGTTAGAGAAAGGCTGAGCAGGCACAAGACAGAAGCAAAATGTCTAATTTGGTCATCACCCCAGTCCACTCACAGCAGAAACCTTTTCTCCAACAGCTGCCTCTCAGCTGGCTAGGCCTGTGACAGCAAACTGTGGCTGCTGGAGCACGGTGCCAGTGCAGGGCAGTTCCATGCAGCGGTGCTGCACAGGGCTCTGCCACCAGCATTCCCCCATCCCCTGCCCGCCTCCAGCATCCCTCCAGCTGGCAGGGCCAGGGGGACAGTGCTGTGTGTGCAGGGCAAGCCAGATGGTTCTGAAGAAGCTGCAGACCTGTGCCCTGCCTCCTCTGTCTCCACTGTGTGTCTGTGCTCCAGGGACAGGGAGCCACCCCCATTTCAGTACTGGGGCAGGGTTAAAAAACTTGCTGAACTCAACTTGGTTCCAGGACCAGCCCTCTCCTTTCATTTGTCCCTCTACAGCAAGCAGCTGCAATCAGCACTGGTTTATTGCCTGCAGCCCATGTCCTGGCACAGCTGGGCTCCCACCTCCAGACAGTTCAGTTTTGCATGAGAGCTGTGTTATGAGGAAGCTGTACCTGTTGTGGGAATACGCTGAGGCCTCAGGGCCAGGCTCATCCTCGAAGCCATAAAATGTGCAGAATCCCCTGCTTGTTTTCATTCCTTCTCAAAGTTTTAAACAGAAAATAAAACCCCCGACAAAACCCAACCTCTCTTTGGCTGTTAAGCTATGAAAACAGCTGTTAGTGCTGCTCCTACTGCTGTGGCTGAAGGTATTACAAAGACTGGCTGTGAAAAACCAACTTAAAACATAATGCAGCAAGGCCCCCTCACGCATGAAAGTGGGTGTTTGCAGCTGCACAAAGCCATTTCCCATGTGCTTTATTTCCCATGTTCAATTGAGGCTTTTTTTTTTAACACCACTTATGTTCTGCTTCCTGCTGCTATGAGGGTTTAAAATGCTTCATCTTTGCATCCAGGATCTTAATGGCATGTAAGTACAAATAAGAACTTTTAAACCCTATTAAAACTAAGCTGTGTGCGTCTCCTGCAGTGTTTTATCTCGCCCAGGGCTGTGGGCTCTACCAGCCTGTGCAGCACATGTGCAAGCCCAGCGTGACTTGGCTCTGTCCAAGTTGTTTTCATCCCATTTTCCAGTTCAGACAGACCTGTGCTGTCACATCACTCTGGACCACTCTAGACCACTCAGCCTCAGTACAACAGGCTCTGCTCTCCCTTACTGCTGAAACCTTATCAGAGGATTGCAACATCTAATGGCCCTGGGGGGACCATGCAAGCAGCTCTCTCTGGGTTTTCATGTCAGCTCTCAGTTCCAGCCCTGGGACTCAAGGCTTGTTGCAGAGTACAGGAGGACAGGCCTGAACAGGCCCCAAACACATCACTTTGGTAAATGGACACAGGTGAGAAACTGAAACAGTCTTAATTAAGCATTAAAGAACAAGAATCATTCCTTACTGTGATTTCATGGACATGGTCACTACCAGATTTAACCTCAGATGTGTAAAAGCTGTTGCAGCAGGAGTCACCTGTGTAAAACCACCTGGGTGGGATTCAGACAGAAGCAATTAAGTAATTTTACTTATGTGGGTGTAAGGTCTCTCCCACAAGACTCCTAACCCCAGAGTCAATCACGTGCAAACTTAATCATCCTTAAAACAGCTACAAAATGGCTACAACCTATGGACAGAGAACATGCCAGAAGGTTCCATAAAGCCTAGTACCATCAATTAACTAGCACAACTTTGCTGTCACCCCCGAATTAATTAGGAAAAAAGCAGAAATAGTTTGATTACCCTTTCAATCCAGCTTACACTCCACTGCAGGAGGTTAGTTTACTACAGCTGTTGTCCTACTGCTTTCAACAGCATGAAAAGCCAGGCTCCACATCCTGAACTAGCATTTTCATTGCAGCTGGTGGCTGTCCAGCCTGCATTTTAGCTACCACAGCTGCTTGTCGATGCACAAATTAAACTCTACGCTGGTTCTTTCCAGAAGCATGGATAAGCTACTCTAACACACACCCAACAGCCCTTGAGACTGTAGCCTTTCACGGCCAAGCTTGCTTTTGGCAAACCTCTTCTGACGTATCTCTCAGTGAAATAGCTCCAGACAACCCCATTTTTTCTTGTGCTAGTTCCCAAATGGGCTTGCAAGTGGAAACAGGAAGCAACGTTTGTTCACCTAAACCACAATTAACCATGCAGGAAAACCATGGCATTTCAGCTATTTGAGGTACTTGTCTGGAGTGTCTGAACTAGCCTTAGCTCCTCCTGCTTGCCAAGGGCAGTGGCCCTCGCTGCGGGGCACCTCACAGGGCCTGTGCTCAGATGGGCTGCACCAGCTCTAGCAGCTGCCAGGTGCCACCTGCCCAGTGTTGCTGCAGAGAACAGACCTGACTTTGGCCCTGTGGAAATGGCCCAGATGCAGCTGCTGAGCCTCCTGGCCTGGCCCTCCAAGGCAGCAGACTGTCTGCAACCCTTCTGTAACTGCAACTTAAAGGGAAAAATAACACACAGAATACCATGAAATATTTAAGAGCCAACAATGCTAATTAGAGACACGGGAGACAAGTCTACCTAAAAATGGCCTGCTCAGTCTTCCTCTAGTGCACTGTAACTCACCTGTAACTCACCACAGGCCAGGCCTGTGGATTCAGCAGATTGAAGGACTGGTAACTATTTGGTTCCACAAGCTGTTTTACAGACCCATCTCCAGGCATTTCAACCTACGTGTCTCTTCAGTAGCTACCCTTTCTGTATGACACCACCTTAATCATTTACTCAGACATACGTACAAACCAAGGAGATTGTGGAGCAAGATAAAGGTTTTTACTTATCTGAAGAGTATTAAAGCAACATTCTTCTGAGGAATTCCATCACTTCCAGGAATTTCAGACACAACTGTCTTAAGCTGGCTATTTGAAAGGTAAGTGAGAAGATATTTCCCACTTCGTGATCTGGTGAAGATGCTGCACTGACTTATTTGATGCTGGATTTCTATAGGCCAAGTACTTCCAATGCAATAGAGGCAAAGGACAGGAACATTTCTACCATCACTGGGAGTTTCTTTAGCCCTCTTAAGCTGCATTTTCCCTAAACACTGATTTTGACATCTTAAAGAACTTAACACACCAAGGAAGGGGTGTTTAATGCAGTAGTGGAAAAGTTTTGTAGGAATGCACAGATCAAATGACAAAATACAGACAGCAGAAGGCAGTTTGACTGAGAGTCTTCCACAAGAGAGATTCTTGTGGCGATGCTACGCTCTTCTAGCAAGCAACAAACTGACTGTAGTTCAATCCAGTCAGCATTAGAGGTTGTGCCACAAAATTAGTCTCCACAAAAATCAAGAGACAGGTTCAAACCATTGCATTTCCAACCCTGAAAGCCAGCCAGAATGTTTCCCGCTGCTGCTTGCTTCACTGCAGTGAAGGAATGGTTCCTCCGTTCAGCAGCAAGAAGTTTCTGTAGTCGGTGTTCGTCCAGCCCTCGCTTATGCACGAGAAAAGGGCTCTCCTGCATGCCCAGAGCCTTCTGGAACACGGCTTGGGCAGGTCTCATCGATCCAGACTGCGCTTCTGGGCCGCTTCTGAACACACATTCCTGAGGAGGTTGATCACGGACCTCGGGTCTGCGCTCTTCATAATAGCGCTGCCAGACACGATCATATTGGCACCTGCCTGGAAACACCAAACACCTGCTCAGGCGCATGGAACACAGCCCCTGCCTACAGCTTGCTTGTGAAGCACTGGAGCTTGGGAATTCTGGGCTGCTGTGCAAACAAATGGCACACGGGTGACATACCCCTAACTACAACCCCAAATCAAGTTCAGAAAACACAGCTCCTCCCCAAATACGTAATTTCTTCATCACATTGCTCCTATTTACATCAACATAAAAGAAACAAACTTCTTTAGCTTAGGGGAGGCTTCAATAGCCACTGTTTTTAAAAAGGCGCAAGATTAGACCTCAAAGAGATTTTGATATTAAACGTGTTTTACGGTTCCCTCTGAAAACTAAAAATTTCTTCTAAGGTTTATTTTCTGGGGTTTGACAAGTCTCCCAGCACAGTGACTGAGAACGCTGCTCTGCTGCAACCTCTTACCTCTGCGCACTTATGGATGGTGTCAGGCCCAACTCCTCCATCCACTTCTATATCCAAGGAGGGAAACTGTGTCCTCAGCCACTGAACCTGAGGAACCAGATAAAAAGGCGGGCACTGAGCTGCCACTCCACAGCTTCTTACACACCTAGACAAGGCTTATCTGCTTCACTACTATGCTCCCTACTATTAGCTTTCAGCTCAATAAATAATGAAAGAGAAACATAGCTTACCTTTGGCATCATGTCTTCCATAAACTTCTGTCCTCCGAACCCAGGCTCTACTGTCATCACCAAAGCCATGTCTATCTGATTGGCCCAAGGTGCCAAGTGTTCAACTGTAGTGCCAGGCTTGATGGCCAAGCCAACCTGCAGGAAGGGAAGCCAAATCCAAGTGCACCATAGGGCAAGACTGGCCTGAGCTCAGGACAGATTCCTTAGGAAAGTAATTAAGCAGTTGTGTAATAGCAGGAAGAACTGGCTTCTTTATTTAAAAATCCCAGATTTTCTTCACTAAAATTGAAGACTGTTTTCATGCACGGTGTGTTGCATGTGCCAATCCTAGACCACCGGAAGTGGCAACAATGATTTTTTCATAAAAATCATGGAATCAAAATACCTTGAGTTGGAAGGGCCTTAAAAGGCTCATCAAGGCCAACTCCCGGCCCTGCACAAACACCCCACCAGTCCCACCCTGTGCCTGAGAGCGGCGTCCAAACTGCTGGAGCTCTGGCAGCCTCGGGGCCGTGACCATTCCCTGGGGAGCCTGTCCAGTGCCCCACCACCCTCTGGGGGAAGGACCTTTTCCTGATATCCAGCCCAAACCTCCCTGAGACAGCTGCAGGTCGTTCCCTCGGTTCCTATCAGTGGTCACCCCAGAGAAGCTGCCAGCAAGGCAGCTGTTAGTTAAGCAGAGCGCAGTGTGTACCCCCCTCACCTTCATCCCATTCTCCCGAATGTCCTTTATCAGCGCCCCGGGATTGTCCGTCGCTTCTAGATGGAAGGTGTACTGGTTTGCACCAGCGACTGCCATGGGCTTCACCCACTGCTCTGGCGTGGCCACCATCATGTGCATGTCTGGAAGAGGAGAGCGAGCGGGCAGTGGGGCCGGGTCCCGCTGCCGGAGGGGCAGCGCCCCGCAGCCCCCGGCCCTTACCGAAGAAGGGCTCCTGGCCCAGCCGCTTGCGCAGGCTCTCCACGACGGGGTGGCCGAAGGTGATGTTCGGGACGAAGTGTCTTGGGGCCGAAGAGAGAGACGCGCCCGCCCACAGGTTACCCCGTGCCGGCCGGGAGGGGCGNCTTGGGGCCGCGGCCCCGCCCTCCCGGCCGCGCTGACGCGGCACAAGCGGCGGCGGCCTGGCCGCACCCTCGGTCCCAAACGGGCGGAAGTAATAATAATAATAGTAGTAATAACCCTCGTGTTAAAGGTGACTTTAGCTTCCCAACGAAGCGTATTTTGTCCCCCCAAAGCAGAGCGCTAGACGCACGCCGGGCAGAGCCAGTGCCACGGCCCGCTGCCGCGGCAGCCCCGCGCCAGGCCCGGGAGCGGACGGGTAAACATTAACGAGCGCTGTCGGTATCCCGGGACAAAACCGCGTATCGAAACCCTTCAGAGCGCCAGAGAGCGACCGCGTTACGCAAGAGGCTCAAACACAGAACTCTGTCCTTTGCCGTCGTTCCTCTGTATTTAATCCTCGGGACGACGTTTGCATAAAATGCTGAGGCAACGGGACCGACTGACACGTGGACACGACAGGCACAGCCGGACATTGCTGAACACGACATGCGCTTAAGGCGTCTAACACTATGTAAAGCAGCATCGTATGTCTTCACAGCAGAAGAAACACCAGTTCTGGTACAGAGATACTGGAGGAAAGCACAAACCAGCTCAAGTACTTTGTATGCCACTCATCAGGACGGCATTAAATGCAACTGATACAACAGTAAAACGCATGGGAAGTCAGGCTGACGGGCTGGCCTGTCTGTGCCATCTTTCAGCAATCACCCCGCGAAACCAAAGCCAGCTGCCCAGCCACCTGGATAAAACTAAATTACAAATTACATCCTTTATAAGTTGCATTGATCTCTAGTAGGGTAGACATTAAAAAGAGGCATTTTAGTCCTTGCTATGGCTTACTACTGTGGATTCACCTGTGACAGTGGAAACTCGAAAGTTATATACACTGAATTAAATGAAGTAAATCACAGTTATTCTGTCATCTCTAGAGTAGAGTACTGTGGGAAGGCCCCTACTTTTCACTGAGGAAGATGCTTCCTCATTTTCTGCAGAAAAGGTCACTATAAAGTGCACCATGAATTCTGTATGTGTGGTGTCCCAGCCGTTTACTCGGCTCGTGTCTGAAGCTTTCCTCCCCCTCAGACTGCCAGTGACCAAGCTTACCTTGGGACTTGAAAATGAAGCCGTGGGGTTTTTCTCATTTGTGCGTCAGTGTTAATAATAAAACTTAGCATCTGGAATTTAGCAATTCTTGGAGTGACCTCTGAGCTAGGAGCTAATCTACAGCAGCATCCTACAGGTAGCTGGCACTGGCTCCAGTGCACTAAGGAGATAACAGCAGTACCGCATGTTTTGATCAGCAGAGGGAACAGGTTGTTATCCAGGACATTCCTCGGGACACTGTCACCTCTCTTACAAGACCAGGTACCCTTTGGAGCTGCATTGGAGCACCACCTGTACATTATATAGCCCCATAATTGTAGGGGATATAGGTGGTACACTATAAAAATATTTGCTTTTTCAACCCTGCTGTTCCCAAGACATGCTGAGATTTTCCTCCTCTCACCAACAGAGTGGCAGCAGAGCATGCTCAGCACCTGGGAGAAAAATGGCTTTTGCTCTCTTCAGAGGCTTAACGTGAGTTCCCTGCCCAGACTGGTGTGCACAGCTCCTGTCAAATGTGGGCATTTAGCAAATGCCAGGCAGCGCAGCCTCAGGCTCCGTGGGCTTCATGGGCTGAAACCTGCTGTCAGGTGTGTGCTTAATGGTCTGAGCCCCAGGGAAACCTGTGTGCTGCACTGCAGCAGCAAGGCAGCCATCCGTAGGGTAGTACCTCAGTTTCAGAGCCAGTGGGGAGAGCTGCAAGTCCTTTCTTTGGAGATGGCTAGAAGGGTATCATTTCCCTCCTTAGTAAGGCTGGTTTATGATGTGTGTGTCCAAATTGCAAGCCCTCGGGAGCCAAAGTGGTAATTAGCACGTTTTAGATACTCTCAGGATGATCCAAAACATTTTCCTCTGCACAATAACGACATGATTATAAACTCCAGTTAGTCTAACGAGAGCCAAAAAAGGCAGTGTATGATTCCCAAGGGTATCTTTGGGCATTGCTGATGATTTCGTGGTTTGTTTCACAGCTATTTTGCAGTTTGCCCGTCAGCAGCTAATGGCTAAATTCACATTTCAGTGTAATCCCATGATGCCGCAGCAAAACCCCTTAACTCAGCTGTGACTTCAACTGATCCCAGGGATCTCCACCTTCTATAAATGTTACATACATTTATCTGATACTTGCAGCCGTGAACGTTACATACATAAAATGGAACCTTTTAAAATACAATCTCAGCACGCCAAAAATAGATTATTTCATCAAGTTTCTGCCCTGCAATATCCATCTTTTGTTTACAATGTACATATATATTTTTATATATATAGTAACATGAAAATACCATATATAAATATTTACTTTAAATCCCTCTACGTACATCCAGCAGCATCAGGGGACCAGAAGGTCCATGCATTCCAGATGCAGTTTCTTGGAGGTTTTTTTTTTTTTAAACTGTGGAGATGAATAGCTCAGTACATTAAAGCAGGACAGTGTGGGCTATTTATACCACCTGCTGACCACTCAGCCCCTGCCCATCTGTGTCTGTGCACAGCACGTGCATTCCTGCTTACGGTATATACTGTGTTTAGTTTTTACAGAGCAAATATTTTTGTAGCACAAGGGCAATATTTTACAAAGCGCAATGGAACTAACAGACAGAAGTAAAGTCGACTAAATTCTGCAGCGCCAAAAAAAAAAAAAAAGTCTAACTGCTTTATGGTGCTTATCATTGCTCTGCTTGTTAGAAACAATGGTCCCAGGCTTGAGAAAATCAAGCTTTAGATTGGTGCTTTCTGTCAGTGTTTTCACTGCTTTCAAGGTGTAAGAGCCTTGGACTCAGCTGCTGTATAGCCCTCCTCTCAAAAACACTACAAAAATAAATCTTGGGCACAGTCTCAGAAGAGACTTCTCTGTCTCACACGGTCCAACAGCCCATTACCCAGTGAGGCTGCTGATCACAGTACATGGCTGCCAGATCAGGGCTCAGTGGACCACGTTTGCCTACACACCCCTATCCTGAGAATTCTCTACAAATTCTTGGTTCCTGTGGTCCTGCCCTGAACTGAAAAGAGATCTCACAAATAGAAATTTGCCGGTCTATGGCAACCGGCTGATAGCTATGTCCTGCTTTTGGATAATAAAGTGCTCTTGTTTTAATTAGTTACAATTTAGCAGGGAACTCTAAGGAAAGGTACACGTTTCCATCCTCCTCCCACCACTGTACTTCCCCCAAGAGTTAAACATGAGACTCATCTAGATCAACATCCGTCTCCCCAAGCTCCACGTGCGTGAGGCTGAAGTGAGCAGCCAGCAGGGGATTCTCCGTGCCGTTGTCCTCGCTGATGTGCAGCACGGTGTCCCCGTGCTGCAGCAAGCTGGTGGTCTCCAGGCCCGCGTAGTCCTCGGTGTCGGAGAGCTGCGTGGGTGGCGTGCTCTGGGCTGTTGCTGGCCGGGACTCCAAGCCCTCCTCTTTTTCCTTCTCCTCCTCAGCAGAGAGGGCCTCGCTCTGCAGTTGAGGAGAGCTGGTGGTCAGGCTCAGAGAAAGCAGGAGGGAGAGGGGGGGAAAAAAGGAAAGGAAGGTCTGTATTTTCTCATTCAGATAGACGTTTTACCATAAATAATCAGGCATCTGCACATTATAAATCCCTTAAAATTATAACTAACAATATATTTTTGCCGGTGAATCAAATTTACATCGATGATCAGAAAGGTTATCTGATTTGAGTCATCAACACTTCCTCATTTCATCTTTTTTAGCGTATGGCTTCAAACTGAGAGTAGGTTTACATTAGGTATTAGGAAAAAATTCTTTCTACTGAGGATAGTGAGGCACTGGAAAAGGTTTCCCAGAGAATCTGTGGCTGCCTCATCCCTGGAAGGGTTCAAGGCCAGGCTGGACAGGGCTTGGAGCAACCCACTCTAGTGGAAGGTGTCCCTTGCACATGGCGTCCCTTGCACATGGCAGAGAGTGGAATGGGTCCAAACCATTCTGTGATTCATTCTATGACTCTGAAGACAGAGATCATTCATTTGTACATGGCAAAGGATGTAACCTCAAAAGACACTGGATATCTGGGCATATAAAAGGGATCTCAATGTCACTGATGTTGTCCCTGCACCATCCTCAGTGGGGGCCAACACAGAAAAATGTTGGATAAGCAATTTCTTTTGCAGTGTGATGCTTAAACAGTCCTGAGGCTTCGATGGATTCCTTCCTTAAGGAGGCATCTCTCAGGGAGCAAGCTGTGAAAACCTGTTGAGGCCAGCTTGCCTTGGTGATTAGGTCCAGAAGGACACTGCATGCGATGGGAAGACGGAAAGGGAAGACGCAGAAAACATATTCTCAAATTAAGAATTGTTGCATAGATCCAGAAGGGATGGCTTTACAGAAGCAGGGGGCTTGACAGCAAACACCTAAAGAGCAGCCACGCAGGAGTTTGCTCTTTCCTCTCCTGCCAGCTTTCATCACGGCGCTGCAATGCACCCGCGCTCCCCCGCGCCCGGGGCAGAGCAGCGGAGGGCACGGGCTGCAGCCCCGCCAGTGCCAGTGACGTTACCTGGCTGTGGAGGTCAGCTACCACGACGGCAGGCGAGGAGGTGAGCACAGGTTTGCTGAGCGGCTCCTGCTGGCTGCTGGCCTGGGGGCTGCTGCGGCTGCAGCCCAGCTGCTGCGCCGGCGCGTCCACGGCGCAGGCTGGGGGTGCCTCAGGCTGGGCTTCAGTGAACGTCACCGACCGCTTCTGCTCCACTGAAGGGTACAAAGCCCGGAAAACTGAGGGTTACGATTTGGGAAGAAATACGCAAGAAAAGAAGAGAGAGAATCCCTGGAGGTTTTACAACTAAGACAGGATTTGTGGTTCATTCCATCTTTATATAAGCTGTCTAATCGGCATCTCATCTAAAAGTCTTTTACTCTGGGCTTTCACTACAGCCACAGCAAGACTCAGGATCTCCTGAGGTCTAGCCAGCACATCTATCCTTGTCATGGCTTGGTGAGAAAAATACCACCCATAACACATCTTTCCATTCTAGAAGAATACACTGAGTCGAATTCCCACGTAAGTTAGGCATTTCTGCCCTCATATAAAAAAGAAAAACTGGCATGCAAAAAGACAGGACAATTGCCCAAGGTTTTGCAGAAAATCTAAACTAGAACGTGCAGCAGATAGCCCCTCACTCCTGCAGACTACATCCACTATCCAGGAATAACAGAAGAGCACACAGTAAAGAAACCTAGACTAAAAACAGTAAAACTGATATTCCCATTCCTGCTCTTAATTATTTTTGGTTAACTTTTACGTTTCAAACATCTCCTGCAGTGGTGTTGCCCCAGCACACTCCTGCTGAGCACCTAGAAACCTGGAAAGTTCATAAGTAACCTTTGCTCTTCCAGATGTTTCCTCCAAAGCCCACTGCTCACTCCAGATGTACAGAATACAGCCACCTGCTCAGCTTGGCAGTGCTGACTCCTGGAAACACACAGCACAGACTGAAACATTCTATGTTTCAGACATGACACAGTCCTACATTCATTTCCATATAAAGTCCTTAAAGCTCTGTACTGCTAGGCTTACGATGGAACATTTCCTTCTTTCTACTGCTCTCAATAGCATCTTCCAAACTTGCACATCTGGAGGTTTTGGATAAGACATCCTGACTAGAGGAAACCCATCCCCTAAATTCTCCACAACTCTTGGAAACAAGATAATTCATTGTCCATGTCCTGTTTGACCTTGAAAACCTCTGGCGAAATCATCAAAGTGTTTTGAGGGGCTGGATTTCTGATAGGATATCCATATACTAGGAAAAATATAAAGGTGCTGGGACTTCACTTTAATATCAGCTACTAACAACCTACTATTCCTTTAAGCTAAATCCACAGCATTTTGTCCTTTCCAGTGTGGAGTGCTGGTTCTGGAGATGCAGCACTGCCCTACCGCAGGGTTTTGGCTTTGGCTGGATGCTCCGTCGCGTGGTTGAAAGTCGAGCTCCGTGCCGGCTCCGAGGCTCGGTCTGGGTTTTCTGACGTGACAGCAGTGGTCGTCGAAGCTGAACATTGGGAGAGAGAGTTAGGCTGATGCATGTTCACACAGTGCACAGCTTCTTCTCTGAAAGGAGAAGAGATCACCACTGTCTGTACCTCAAGATGTCCACTCACTCTACTTTTAGCAGATACGTGTTTTAAGGTTTCCATGGCTCACACATTTCCTTCATATGAACTTCTGGGCTTTGTGCCTTTTCAGTCTCAACACTGAATATAATGCAGTGCAGGTTGTATGACCACCATTTAATAATAGCGACAAGCAAAAAGCCTGCAGAGGACAAGACTGAGGAATTTAAAACAAAGGGCACCTCCTCTCTTAGGGATCTGCCTGGCTTCACACCCGATTTGTGCTATGGCTCCTGCTAAGTCAAGGGACTGCACTAGTACAGCAAAAATTAGGTAGAAGGGACACATCACATCCACACATCGTGTCCAAACAGCCACATACAAGAAAAGCCAAACCAAATCACCCAGCAGGAGAGGTTTGTTTACTGCCTGTGTCCTCACCTGCCGCAGGCCTCTCTTCCGCCCCAGGGGCTGCTGCAGGAGGAGGTTCTGCTGTCCTGGCTCGCTCTGCACACTTGCCACCCTGTTAGATGTTGACAGCATTAGGCCAAGCACAGAAGCACGCTGCATAACTAGTAGGTGTCCTGGCAATTTGGACTAAAATAAACAGGAGATCGACCAACCACTAATGGCACAGTCACTTCAAAGAGCAGCACTATCTTTGAAGGATGGGAGGGGACATGTCTATTGGGTTGTGGCTTCCGGGGCTTAGGAAAGGGTGGGAGGTGGAGTCATGGCATTCAGGACTTGGCCACACACAGGTAGCATCCAAATATAAGTAATTGCAGATTTCAGTTTTCAGTCATTGATTGATGCATCCCACTGAGCAGCACTCACTTCTCTGCATCCTTTGCCACATGAGTGAAGGCAGGAACATCAGCTTCCTAGCTCAAAAGCCTTCTTGTTTGTTTTTCCTTTTTTCAAGGACAATGTTGTAAAAGCTTTTTTTTTTCTTTTTTTCCCCAAATAAGACTCCATGGCCTCATCGCGATTTTGTCATCTGGTTTTAATTTCAATTTAAGTCAACAAACAAAAAACAAATGCAAAGTGACAAAGGATCCATTCACATAATGGATGCATGAGTTATGTGAACAAGGCCCCACACTCAACACTTGCAGCCTCAAGTCTTTTTGTGACTAACAAACAAAAGAGACAAGTAAACAAAAATTAGAGAGAGAAAGACAGCTTTTTGGGTTTTAATATTTTGGCACAAAGTATCTGAAAACCTGCAGTAGAAGAAACTTTAGCAATAAAACATACTCAGCTATGTACATCTCATACTACCATTCAACTGACTACTCAACCTTCTTAGTATAAAAATACCACCCTCCCCTCATTTTTATCAAAGCACTGTTTTCTTCCACTCGACATTTAGCAGTCACAAAACACTTTAGCTGAGAGACTTAAGACTACAATAGTCACCAATGGTTAAGAAAGACTCCTTCTAACTCAGGCAGCTGCTTTTTTTTAAGCCAGACTGGAATCCACTGAGTGACATGTCCTATTTAAGCACCTTCCAGCTATAGCTGGTATACACACAGTTGAAGATTCGGTATTGCAATCCATTTTGTCTTTGGCTTGCATTAATCTAAAGGAAAATTACATTCCTTTCTCTAGATACTTCCCTTGGATCTCCCTGAGTTTGTCAGTACCCCCAAGAGAATGAACAATCACCTGACAATGCAGCGGTGGAGGAAGAGACTAACCCAGGGACACGGGTTAGACAAGACACGGAGTATGGCTGTGGAGAGGCTTTAAAAGCTCTGTCTTCTGAGCAGCTCATTCTTCACTTTGGCAGAAGTTACTGATTGTCCCT
Source organism: Tichodroma muraria (assembly GCA_013390105.1). NCBI lineage: Eukaryota > Metazoa > Chordata > Aves > Passeriformes > Sittidae > Tichodroma > Tichodroma muraria. The sequence continues at coordinate 29,971 of WAAG01062235.1, forward strand.
AGAAGGTTTGGCGGAACAGAACATGGAGGGTTTCCTGCTCTGCTTTGGGGCAGTTGGGGTTTAGGATTTTTCCTTTCGTTTCTTTCCCTCATGGAATTTTTTCCCATCTGTCGCTAAGAAACCGTAATAACTGATACTTAGGACAGACAAGAGAAGTTTCCACAGGAAGGGCGCAGCTCGCCACTCCCTTATCCGGGGGGTTTCTCTTGGAAGGGCAGAGATACTGAGAGAATTGGGCTGGGGAAAAAGGGGCTGGCACTGCTCCTAGCTCTCTCGGCTTTGAAGGAGGATGATCGAGCTGCTTGCTGCCTGGGGAGGGAATTCACTGCCATCCCCAGAGCCCAGCCCTGCCCTGTTTTCTGCTACCCTGGCTGAGCGTTTGCTCATGAGAGCAGCCATTGAACTGGGGCCTTACTGGCACCCTGCCTCACTGGAAAGGACCCCTGCCATCTGTTCGGGTGCCTCAGGGGAAAAGACCGGGACCCCGAGCCCCTCACCCTTCCTGGGGGATGCGTCTCCCCGGCCGCGTGTGGCAGCTGCTGTGGAGGAGCCCGGCTGCCGCTGCCCAGCTCGGGCTTTGTTCACTGCACTCTAACCCACCCCCCCTGCCTGCCAGGGCACCCCACGGCCCCTGCTACAGCTGCAGAGTTTCTTTTACCTAGTCTGCTACTCTGGGTGAGCCTGTCCTGTCATTCCAGCCGTTGCTCCGAGGTTCCTGCTGCGGCCTCTCTTCCCCTGCCTGTCCGCCATTGCCACTNTGGGGCAAAGTCTGGTTACCTGATCTGAGAGCCTTATTTCTTCCTCCCTTTCATTTAAACTGAAGCCAGACTTTGTACTGAACCGTATCCATGTGCTTCTATCACTTCTACATGGGAGACAGTGGGCAACTTCAAGGAGAGGGACATCTTGGAACTCTGGAGCTGTTTATCTTTTGATTGACAGACTACAGCCTAATAATCCTGGGCATGCCCTCAGCAGTCTCACCACAGCTGCACTGCCTTGGAAAAAGAGGAAAAGCTTCAGCAAGCTCAAAGCCAAAAACACAACATATATTTGAGTCCTTTTCTTCCTTAAACAGGTCTTCCAAATGAAATCACCAGTCCCTGGAACATATATCCCAACTTTTCCATAGGATAGCGACATGCTTTACATACCAAGCATCCTAAACACCACACAAACACCTACCTAGAGATAATGAGAGCCCTCAGAGTTACCTCCTGTTAGTAGGAATATGTTCTTGACTCAGTGCCTGCAGCACATATGACTGCTAAGTCCAAAAGCATCACATCATTCCTTATTAAAGCAAAGAGACTGCACTTAAACCAGTCTTTATATTTGTTTTCCAGACTACCTGAAATTGCTTGGTGAATTTCCTTAATCTTCTATTTCTAGGACTACATAAAAACTTATTCTTCTGAATTTCTAGAAGTTTTTACAGTGGTTACCACTATGTGAGTGAAGTAGGAATTAGCTGGAGAAGTTCTTGAAAAAAACCTACTGGACTAGCTCTGAGAATAGTGTTACAATTTTTCATGGAGGAAAAAGTTCTGTAAGGAGACATGTCTGTAGCAGAAAGACTGCAATTATATTCAGTACAAAACTGTTTACAGTGCTGAAACAAACTCACTTCACATGTGATATGAAAACACTTGAAAAAATCATCAGATAACAGATATACATGGACTGCGTGAGGGCACAGAGGCTATACACGAGATAAAAACTATTCCCATGCACTAGCGACAAACAATAGGCAAGCAAAAAAAGCTGGACTTTGTGTCTTCCTGCTGGAGTCTGGGATTTGCAGCCTGGCTTATAACGTAAGTGAAATGAGTTAAGTGAGCCGGTGGATGTTTACTTGCAGTACTGAATCATTACACAAATTGGTATCATCTGGGATGATCTTACAAGCTAAAACTGCAGATACCTATTGCAGGGAAATGGTGAACCTGAGAGCAGCTGAGTTTTGCAGAGCTGCCTGTGCACAACACAGTCCTGCTATGGCTGTCTTTTTGCTCTCTATCCCCACATTTGGAAGAAGGAAAGAGAGAGGGATAATGATAAAGACCACAAATTTTAGACGAGTGACTGAATTTTCAGATATAAGCTTTCTCTTCATGAGGGTTTGTGAGGGTTTCTTTTCACATCAAAGGGCAGAACTACCGATCTTGTTTCCGTGAAAACGAGCATGGCAGACAGAGGGTTGGCTCTGTGCAGCCTGCCCTCCCCCCTCTTCTGTCTCTCCTTGTTTACCAGACCTGACCAGGAATATACTGTTTTTCTGACAGCCCATGGGCCCCAAATCAAGTACCTTTTCAACTAACAGTATATTCCCCACCCCTGCACCCATGGAAATGTGATCTATTAAGAATAGTTTTTCTAAAGGACATAAGACAGATTTACTTGGGAATAAGAAACAAGATTTTTTCCTGCCCAACACAAAGATGCTCTGTCACTCTCTGAGTATCTCTGTCAGGGGTTTATTTGCACAGTAATGTTACTCCCATTACACAGGACACAGGTGAGCCAAAGATCAAACCAACCCCAGTTTATGGGTGGCACTACAAGGAATGACAGACAGTGCAGTCACACAGTGGGAGCCCAAACAAACTTTGTCGAGATGGCAAGTAAAAGAAGTGATGCTCAGGAATTACAAGAAAACCAAACCATGCAGCCAAAAAAAACCAACCAAAAAACAACCAACAAAAAAAACCAAAAACAAAAACAAACAAACAAAAAAAACCAACAAACCAAAACCCCAAACCAAAACAAAGGAAGCAACGTGTTTCAATGTCTATTAAAGAGATGTACATGCTTGCCACACCATCAAGGTAGAGCGTACACATTTTGTGTCCCTACACATATGACTGAGAGGGTTGGTGGACAAAGGCAGTGGAGAATGGGTTAAATATATTGTATTTCAGTCCAGTTAGCATTAAATCTCCTGCTGCAATTGCCCTGGCAATGTGGATTTAATCTGATTTTTCCTGTTAGGAATCATTAAGCTAGGATAGGCACAAACATTACAGGGAAATGTGTTTGTGCAACAGATTTCTATTAGAGGGGCTTCACCTTCTTCCTTTCTGATTGGGGAAAATATCCTGTCCTGTCAAATTATAACCAGAGATCATGATTCTCCTCAGCCCTGTACTCCAAGCTGTCTGAGCACTTCAGTGCCCTCCCCTTCCTGCNATTAGTGCCCACTCCCTGGAAAGGATAATAAACCTCAGCAGAACTGACTCCCAAGTGCATCTGCTCACCCATTTGCTTTAGGAGATTTCTGTACCATAGAGCAGGGTGAAGAGTAGTGTCCTGGTCCCCAGGCAAATTTTTTGTGACAGGAATTAATAGGAACCCATTGTGCAGCTGATTACATTTCAGGGTTCAAAGTAAATTATTGTGTTTGAACACATTTATTGACTTAGGTGTCTCACAGTGCTCAGCCTCACCACTGTAATTAAGAGTGGCTACCCCCTACTTAACAAGATCAAAACATTTCAAAACCAATACTGATGTAACCAAGTATCAGGTCATTATGGCCTTAGCTCAGGTACAGACCTCCCCCTTTATCCTTTTCCTCAGCTGTAGTGAGTTTTTAGTGCTGCTCGAGAGACAACACAGAAGTTCTCTGAGTGAATGATTTCTCTTCACCTCTTTAGCTCAGATGACCATGCAGTCCATCTTACTTTGTCAAAAAGACAGGTAACAGTACTCCTGCCCTTGCTGAGAAGCTGATGTCTTTTCCTAACAGGTCACAGACCAGTCTGCCGGAGCAGGGTTCACACACACAAAGGACACCACGTTGCATGGAATGAGCTCGGTGACAGCACTGATGGTAGTAAACTCTCCTTCCATCCACTGAGGAGAGCTAACAAACAAACACAGCAGCCTGTCCCCATCCCAAAAAGCCACTACCAACATCAAAACTCAAGCTAATGGAACGGAAACCATTCACGCAAACGCCTCTCAACATATCCACAGCTTCCACTGGTGCAGNCGATCTTGTTTCCGTGAAAACGAGCATGGCAGACAGAGGGTTGGCTCTGTGCAGCCTGCCCTCCCCCCTCTTCTGTCTCTCCTTGTTTACCAGACCTGACCAGGAATATACTGTTTTTCTGACAGCCCATGGGCCCCAAATCAAGTACCTTTTCAACTAACAGTATATTCCCCACCCCTGCACCCATGGAAATGTGATCTATTAAGAATAGTTTTTCTAAAGGACATAAGACAGATTTACTTGGGAATAAGAAACAAGATTTTTTCCTGCCCAACACAAAGATGCTCTGTCACTCTCTGAGTATCTCTGTCAGGGGTTTATTTGCACAGTAATGTTACTCCCATTACACAGGACACAGGTGAGCCAAAGATCAAACCAACCCCAGTTTATGGGTGGCACTACAAGGAATGACAGACAGTGCAGTCACACAGTGGGAGCCCAAACCAACTTTGTCGAGATGGCAAGTAAAAGAAGTGATGCTCAGGAATTACAAGAAAACCAAACCATGCAGCCAAAAAAAACCAACCAAAAAACAACCAACAAAAAAAACCAAAAACAAAAACAAACAAACAAAAAAAACCAACAAACCAAAACCCCAAACCAAAACAAAGGAAGCAACGTGTTTCAATGTCTATTAAAGAGATGTACATGCTTGCCACACCATCAAGGTAGAGCGTACACATTTTGTGTCCCTACACATATGACTGAGAGGGTTGGTGGACAAAGGCAGTGGAGAATGGGTTAAATATATTGTATTTCAGTCCAGTTAGCATTAAATCTCCTGCTGCAATTGCCCTGGCAATGTGGATTTAATCTGATTTTTCCTGTTAGGAATCATTAAGCTAGGATAGGCACAAACATTACAGGGAAATGTGTTTGTGCAACAGATTTCTATTAGAGGGGCTTCACCTTCTTCCTTTCTGATTGGGGAAAATATCCTGTCCTGTCAAATTATAACCAGAGATCATGATTCTCCTCAGCCCTGTACTCCAAGCTGTCTGAGCACTTCAGTGCCCTCCCCTTCCTGCTTTCCCTGCATTTCTTCAAGGCTGTGTCTAATTGCTAGAGAACAAGGGGAAACAGATTTTATTATTTTTGTATTTGTCACAATTTGCTTCATTTATTTAAGACTCCTGCTTTCCATAAGGGTCTAGTCCTCAGTAAATATTGTTTATTTCTTTATCTCAGTTATGACTAAACACCAGCTTGTGAATTTAGAAGGTGATCCTAAGAAGTTATCATTGTGCACCAGCCAATGATAACTCTAGC
>WAAG01062235.1:35270-70252 GCA_013390105.1 Tichodroma muraria
TTGCTTTATTCAGAACTCATGTTCTTGAATGTAAAAACAAATTAACTCTGCCCTCTAATCCCCACAGCACAATAAGCTTCTGCAACATCTGCTTTATTACTGCTGTCCTTTAGAGGAGGAATCCAATTTTCACATTTAACAATGCAGTCAAAATATCTTTTTCTCCTCATGGAGACCTAACCTCATCTTTTTAGACGTATTTGCAGTGTCTTCATTCCTTCTTAAGGCTTTGCAGCCCTGGTGTCAGTGCTTAAGATATTAGTGCCCACTCCCTGGAAANACTGATGTAACCAAGTATCAGGTCATTATGGCCTTAGCTCAGGTACAGACCTCCCCCTTTATCCTTTTCCTCAGCTGTAGTGAGTTTTTAGTGCTGCTCGAGAGACAACACAGAAGTTCTCTGAGTGAATGATTTCTCTTCACCTCTTTAGCTCAGATGACCATGCAGTCCATCTTACTTTGTCAAAAAGACAGGTAACAGTACTCCTGCCCTTGCTGAGAAGCTGATGTCTTTTCCTAACAGGTCACAGACCAGTCTGCCGGAGCAGGGTTCACACACACAAAGGACACCACGTTGCATGGAATGAGCTCGGTGACAGCACTGATGGTAGTAAACTCTCCTTCCATCCACTGAGGAGAGCTAACAAACAAACACAGCAGCCTGTCCCCATCCCAAAAAGCCACTACCAACATCAAAACTCAAGCTAATGGAACGGAAACCATTCACGCAAACGCCTCTCAACATATCCACAGCTTCCACTGGTGCAGGAATGAAATAGCAAGTTGCCCTCCACGTTGCCAATGTACGGGGCCGTGTTCTCCTGGGAGGAAATAGAGATGCTCTTGGGACTAACAGCAGCTCTCCAGCCTCAAGAGGATGGGTTGAGAGGCGGGAGCACAGCAGCAGGGCAGGGAGAATGATTAACATGACGGATCTGGGTGTTAAAGGTGCAGCCTTCCCTTCTAACTTCACTCCTGGCCCATTTGTGTTTGTTCCCCTGTCTATGGGTAATGAGGAACAGCTAGACCTGAACTCCAGCACTAACACAGCCCTTCTAGATATGTATTTCTGGTGTCCACCTGCAAGATTCCTAAGGTGTCATTTAAGAATTGAAAATGCTTTGCAAAATTGATGAGAATTACTGTAAAGCACCCACAAAACACTATATTCCACAGGACTTACCATAATTAGTTTTATCAGTGAATGGTAAAAAACTGAGACTGATAATAAGTCTTTTGTGGTGACAGCATTGTGAGATGAATGAAAAAACAGATGTCTCCATTTTACATAAGCCTTCAGAGTAACACTTAGAACAGGATACAGCTAATGCCTCATGGATCATCTTTCTCTCATACCTTTCAAGCAATTGTTAAACAAGGGGAAAACCCCAAGGCCAGCCTGCTGCTTCATTCACTACAGCTTTTTCTTTCCCCTTCTCCTTAGCCTTCTCAAAGTTATTGGCAATCAAAGCTGAAAACTGAAGGTGGGTTGCTACACCTTTGACTTGCAGGCCTGAATATTGATGAGCCACAAGAGACAGAGATGGAGAGAGTGACAAAAGGTGAGGGGAAGAGACAGAAGGTTGGAAACAGCTCGTTTCCCAGCACACACACTGACAGACAGGTAGTGTTAGCACTGTACCTAGAGAGGCTGCCCTCAGTGGCCAGGCTCGGGGAGTCATCGAGGACATTAGGTTCACTGCAGGAGGGGCAGGGAGATTAAGAATTTAGGGAAAGAAAATGCAAAAAGCATGCGCTCGTCTCTGTTTTCAAGGGAAAAAAAATATCAAAGGAATAAAAAAGTAAAAAAAAGGACTGTAACATTAATTGGTGTCACACGCTCAACGGCACATAAATGACTCAGAGGAGCTGAAAGAACATCTGATAACAGGAGCAGTCTTGAGAGAGAGTTTACACTGCATGAAGCCTTCTACATCTCTGCTGAGATTTAGGGAGCTGAGAAGTTCAGCAGGATGTATTTCTAAAGGAAATAAGGCAGGGAATTATTTCAAAGCTATTTTCCTGCAGCATTTTGATTTATTTCAGTTCTATTTACTTTCAGCTTCATAGAAAGCTTTTTTCCTTCCCCATGAGCCACTTCTTCCTTGAGGGAGGGCTGATCTATCTCCTGAGCTACAGACCACTCTCCTGGTGCAACTCCTAAGGACAAACATCTGGAAAACAAGGCCTCATAGTGCAATGAAACTGTAAATAAACAGCTGGCAAGGGTCTTGGCAAAGGGACACAATTCCAACGCTTTTTTGCAATGCAGCCATCAGGCAGGAGCAGTCTGCTCAGGCCATAGGAAAAACATGAAAGAAAGAAAGAAAGAAAGAAAGACAAAGAAAGAAAGAAAGAAAGTAGTCTGCTGGGTTACCAGCAGGAAAGCAGTAATAGTATTACTTAGCATTAATTTGCTTACTTTTGTGAGGCAGTCTGAAAGCCCAGAGACCATCCATAACTCAAAGGGCATGATGTTGAGGACTATGATTATGCTTGCTGAGCTGGTCCTTCCCCTACCCAGATGAAAAGTGATTCTCCTGCTACACCACACACTTAAAAAAGTAGAGAGTGAAGCTCTGTGTTAAGTCTTTTTTTCTCAGCATCACCATGATTTGGGATAGCACAAAGCAAACATTGCTCTCAATCAGCTGGGACTCTTACGAAGTTTATGCATTGAAGATGGTAGTGAAAGATTGAGGAAAATGCAGTCTTGTATATTAATTTTTCAAGAAACAAAGGGACTGAATCAACTGAGTTCAAGAGTCAAATGAGTTCCTCTAAGTCCTTTTGTGAAAACTCTCACATAAAATCTGTGTAACTTCTCTTTTGTAAATCACTTCTCCTATCTCTGCTGGTAGGTACCACAGCTGTTAATTCTCCTTCACCTATCAAGGTTATTTCTTTATTTCCATGCAAGAATGGGGAGGGAACAATGTTGTTTGATTTTCCAGGGGTGGTCAAGACATAATGTAGAATATATTCTTTAAGGGTTCAAGGGAAATAACATAAATTAGTATGTCCATTGTCAGATATCCTTGGATAACTATGTCATGGACAAATAAAACAAGAAACATTGCTTATTTAGAAAAAAAAATCATGTTTAGATGCAAAACTTCACATCTTCTAAAGATGTACATTTCCCAACAGGCTCTTTCTCACCATTCCATGTCAACCAGGAATAAGGCATTCAAAGTTATTTGTATCATCAAGTATTTCAGATTTACAACAGTATTAAATTCCATCTTTGAACATAGTGTTTAGTTTCTGTGATGAGCTAGTTACTGTTCTAGGAAGGACAAAGAACACATGGAAGAGAACGCCTCTGTCCCTCTTTCCCAGCTTCTCAAGATTCCTCCCCACTCCCCTACACAAACTGGGTATGGTCCCCTGGTTCAATGAATACCCCAAAACCACATTTCCTTTTGCTATTCAGTGGTAGGAGAGAAAAATAATAACACAGAGTGTTTCTGAAACTGTTTAAGAGGCAGGTTGCTGTGGATGACAGCTTGTTCTTACGGACCCTACACACCACAGCTCACCCTGGAAAATCATTATTTCCAGCCCTGCACCCTTGGTGCAACACTATTCCAGGATGAATAAATTCAGCATCACTACGCTGGCACCAATTCCACTATCCCACCTCTCTGATGTACCTGGGACATTTCTGCTCTTGTTATTATAATGGCAAAGGTGAAAAGCCCATGTTTTTACCTTTGGCTGGGTAACATGCCCACCTCAGCCTGAGGTGCAGACATGCTGGAGAGATGGCTGGAGAACCGCCTCCTCCCAATGGCACCCATAAGGTATGTTTCTTGTTCACTTACCACACTGGGCATGCTCAAGGAGTCATCTAGAAAGAGAGAAAAAACAGGAAAGGAGAGGAAACAACCACCCAACCCCCTCCTGCATCTTGACAGTTGTCAAGAGATAACAGGATGACAAAGGTGCATTCACTTACCAAGAGCCCAAGCCTGCAAATTGGAATATTCTATTAGATTTTACAGCCACAGTGCAGAAAGACATACACATAAACCTCTGCAGGATGAGGAACCTGACAAACATGGGGCAGGGATTTATGCACTCTTTCAGCTTAAATGGCTCTCAGGAAAACATGTTTGTGGAATTCAGCTTCCACTAGAACTTAATTCCCGTGATTAATAAATTGCTTGTTAATATAAAGTGTTTCCAGCCTAGAAGTTGTAACTGGATGTTTTCCTGCTGTGAAATAAACTGCTGCTATGATCTAGCAAGGCACTGTAACAAAAAAGTCAAAATACCTGACAGCAAAATGCAGAACTGACACCCTTCAATACCCTTCAGGACACACATTTTAAAATGTCACCAGAAATTTGGATAAATTGACTCAAATACATCATACTGCAACAGAACTACGCAGACAGCTGGATTGCAATCAGGACTGCTTGAAATTTTCAGTGCTGTTTCAAATTATATCAAGTATCCAGAAAGAAATTACTTTATTGTGGTTTTTTCCACAACAACTTTTAATTACAAGTAAAGAAAACAAAGGGGTGAGTTTGTGTAATTTTCTCTCCTCTTTTTGACTTTTTTCAGTTCTGATGTACTGAAATATTTTACAGCAGTGTTTATCTAAGGCAGGGCTGAGGAAATAATGTTGCAGTTCAGATAGGAAGATGGCACTTACTGTTCCACACAGTGGCTCAGAATTAATCTGAGGCTGAAACCATACTTTGCCACAGGGAGTAAATATCTAAACAATGTGTAAGACATACAGCTCTGGGTGGATTGTACAAAGTTTAGGGGTGAACCCAGCTAAAATGAAATTGGGCCGAACCTGCGAAGTTTCAGATGCTGTAACTGCATGGGCCTTTCTTTTGAGCCTCCCATTTTCACTCCTTCTGTTTGATGCTTTTGAGGATCCTGCAAGAATAGGACCCTAACTACAGAGCCACAGCTCCTGCCCACTGTCAGGATGGCCAAAGAGAGGCCTGGCTGCCAAATGCCTTGTCAGCACTGTGACAACAGCACACCAGCCTGGGTCTCAGGCACTAAAAAACCTCCACGTGCCCTTCCCTTTGCCCCGCCACAGCTCAGAAGGCAATGAAGAGTACGTTACAACCCAAACTTTAACACCTTGTACCAGCCACACCAGCTGCTCAACCTCATGCTCCCGCGGGCCTTTCATTCACATCGGGACAGGGACAACTGTGTTCCCCTCCCAGACGGCCTCTGGGCATCAAGAAAACTTCTTCAGTGTTGGGGGCTTAGTATCTGGCCACGTACTTTCTTCATCCTCCTCATCTGTGCGGCTCAGCGTGTCCTGCGAGGCCTGCTGGGAAGGCTCGCTGTCCTGCTCCCAGACCGTGCCAGTGCCGGTGTTGGAGCGGGACATGGTGGCCAGGCTCAGGCGGTAAGCAGACGTGGAGGTGCCCACGGTGCTGACAGATGTCTTCCCTTGGTAAGCTGCAAGAGGGGGAAAACCAAACCCAAGTCACTGATGGCACTGGAAATCAACAGCAAGCCAAGCATTCCTGTCATACTGGGCGCCTCGTTCTGCCTGGATGAGTGGGGCAGGGGCCCTTCTCACTCTCTACAACTTCCCGACGAGAGGGTGGAGCCAGGCTGGAGTTGGCCTCTCCTCCCCCGCCACCAGTGACAGGACAAGAGGAAGTGGCCTCAAGCTGCACCAGGGGAGGCTCAGGCTCAGCAGGAATTTCTTCATGGAAAGGGTTGCTAAGCATTAGAATGGGCTGCCCAGTGCGGCGGTGGAGTCACCACCCCTGGAGGTGTTCAGGAGATGACTGGATTTGGGACTTGGTGCCGTGGTCTAGTTGACAAGGTGGTGATCAGTCAAAGGTTGAACATGATGATCTCAGAGGTCTTTTCCCACCTTAATGATTCTATGATACTGTGACAGGAGTGGCAGAGGTGATAAAACACTAGCAGCTGCCTTGCTCACTTCACCTTTCCAAAATCTCTGTTTTACTTCTGCACTCTGATTTTCACAAGCTATATTTTACAGATCAGCTTCAACATTTAGAAACAAGGCAAATTATTGCTAAGGAAAAAAGACTGAAGCATTTTCTTTTGAACTTGTTTCCTAAGAACAAAGCACATAAACCGCTGGCCATGTATGAGCAGCAGCTGCCACCTCGTGGCAACAGGGGTGGCCGTCACTGGAGAAAAATCTCCCCTTGTGCAGGACAGAATTCTGAAGTGCCCCATCAGCTCAGGGATACTGATCTTGTTGCCACAGTAGAGAAAAATCAAAGAGACCAGGAAAAAGGAGGAGGAAGATCTGCTACTGCTAAACAGCCAGACCTTTCTGCACAAGGAGTTTTGGCTTTACAGTGGCATGGAGGGGATCACAGCACCGGGGTTGGGGCTGCACAAGCCAGCTGAGACAGCAAGAGCCGGCTGCTGGGGAATAAGAATCAGACTTGATGGAAAAATAGGTGCATTTCACAGCTAACCTGGACTTCTGTTGGCTGTTCAGTGGCAAGGCTGAGCATAAGTTCCAGGGGCAGGCTGGCAGGGTGTGCGTGGATTGCCCCATTCCCGTTGTGGGCAGAGGCCAGGTCTGCCTCACAAGTCACTGTAGGGGCAAGCAGCTGCCCGGCCTGGGTTGATGACCCTGCGCTCTCCTTGCCCTCCTTACCAGACCCGCTGTGCACGGCCTCCTTCAGGATCTTCAGCTCGTTGTTGAACTCGGCGATGAGGGAGCTCTTGCAGAGCGGCCGTGGGATGAACCGTCTCTCCAGCTGGTCCGAGATGTGCTGTCGGGCTGTCAGCTCCTCGTGGTTCTCAGCCGGCTGGGCCAGCAGCTGCAAAATTGGGATGCATTAGCATTGCAGGGAGATGGAGCGCAGGGAATTGGGACTGGTCTCCAGACTAGCAGGAGCCTGCAGCCAGTAGGCTTTGTAGTCAAGAGGTCTCGACTCCATCTATGAGGTTTCCACCTGTTTTTCAGGGGTAATCTTATATTTGACTGAACAGAGATCAAAACCTCAGTGGCACAGGGTACACAGAGATGAGGCTCCCTTATACTAAGCTCTATCCTCATGATCCTGTCATCAGACAGCTCCTTCCTCCATGATGATTTAGTCTGTCCAAGAGACAAGGTAGGCTAAATAAGGTAGAGTACCATGTGCTAGTCTACCTGGTAACCAGCAAGGAGCTGTGATTAACTTAAACCCCAGATGCCTTAGCCTAGCAGCTGCCTGTTCATCCACAAAAGTCCTGTCAGAACCTTCATCCAAGAGATAGAAAGGGGAGCAGTCCTTCCTGGCTGTTAGCTGTATTGCCCAGCTCTGTGCAGAAGAAAGATTACTAGAACATTTCTGCCAACACCCTCCCAGGTTCAGCATATCCACGCTCCTTCCAAGTGTTTTGAATGTCTTCATTGTAGAATTAAGTCCACATGCACTTCCCTATCCAGAGGAACTAAGACTAGCTGTTCTCCATGGATCAGAGCTCCTGGATCACTGGCATACTCTCTAGTTTTGGCTAGGAAAAAGCTCTGTGATTTAGTTTCAAAGAGTTCTTAGGCCTACTAACTTCTGAAAGGTCACTCACTACAGATAGTTCTTCCAGAAGTGCTGTTCCTCTGCTCTCAGCTGGGGAATAAGGGCTATCTTGCCTTCAGGGAGTGATATATCAGGAGCCAAAGGAACTGTTACCTTGCACTGGATGAAGGGCCGAAGGAGCACAAAGATAGGGATCCGTGTTCGCACGATAAAGTCGAGGAAATCCCACAGGGCCAGCCCTCCCACCTTCCGCAGCGCCATCTCTTTGACTTGCAGGCTCAGCCAGTACCACTGGCTGTCCAGCTGGCGTTCAAAGCAAACAAGGATCACCTTCAGGGCTACAGGGGAACACACATCAGCAAAGGGCAGTCAGAGATGTTACCAGTGTCCCTCAAAAGCATTGGGGGAAGGATAGGGGGGCCACAGTGAGCACAAACCTACACAGGCATGCTTTGCATGTACGTGCATGTGCATGCCCACACACCTCAGAGTCACAACTGTCTTTTCCATCAGTCTCCAAATGTGGCAGGGAAGGAGCAACCAGCCTTCCAGCAGTAAAGGCCTCAGGATCAGGACTGGCAGTCCCATTTCAAGAGAAACTTTTCTATTTCATACCTAAATTCCTCTGTATTTTCTTGCTCTGGTGCTCCCTCTCCCTTCCCTGCAGAGTTCTTTTGTCTTCTCAGAATCAGGTATTTTGAAAGCAGCTCAGAGAAGAAATACCGCCCTGGCTGATCAGACAACCTTAAAAATCTTGACCAAGCATATCCACACAAAGAGTCACCCAGTGAGCACAATAATCTGCAGATGATCTATAGGGTTATGATAAGAACCTTTCTAGCAGTGCAGCTGTATGAGTCATGGCCACACTGCAATTTAAATACAAATACAGTCCAGTAAGCCAAGGGCAGTAATTCACAAGAGCAAGAGCATGGGGACAAATGAGGATGAACAGCAATGAAGTTCAAAACAATGCTCTGCAGTTTAAAGTGGGCAGTGATTAGCACTTGGCTCACAAGAGAGACAAGGAATGCCTTTCCATGCTCCCCTGGTCTGGTAAAAATAGCAAGGTCTGGGAATTGCTGGGGGGAAGTTAACTACTCCATTTTTCTTAATGGGATGGCCAAGACTTCTCAGCCATTACACATCTGTATCCTGGTATGTTTGGGTGGTGGCCTAAATCAGTGGTGAACTGCCAATTTTTCATCAGATTTACTCCATTCCTCAGATACGGGTTAACAAAGACCCAAATATAAACCTTCAGAGAGATGCCCTCACAAAATCAGAAACAGAGAGAGAAGCTGTTTCTGAAGGGGTGCTCTGAGATGAAACTGTCCCCGTACAGGCCCCACTGCCTTCAGTGATGCTGCATTTCCATTTTCTGTCCTTTCACCTGTGGGGTAGATGTGAGGTAATCCAGTACTATCTCGCACCACCCTACAGCAAGCAGAGGGCATACCAGTCAGTAAGGAGCGTGTGTGGGGCCAGCAGCCGTGCAGGCTACATCACCTCTAAGCCTAGACAGCCAAGGGCCAGTGAGGCTGGGATGTCAGGGGTTGATGGGCAGTCTGATTCGCCTTTGTGGCTTCACTGCTGTAGTCTGGCAGTGTGAAAACTGAGCAACTTCTACCTGTGCTGCTCTTCCTCCAGCCGCAGTGCATACACCGCTCACGTTGCGATGTATTCCAGAGACATCCTGACTTCACGCTCTGGCCTGGCCCCCCGTTAGGACAAGGCCGAAAGCAGCTCTAAGGAGGTCAGTTAGCTCCTGCCTGAGACTGTTTTCTTTGGTGCTCTCTACAGGCTAGAGCACTGCACCTTAACTCTGTCTCTTCTCAGTGGTCAGCAGAAGCCATCACTCACCCAGGTAGGCAGCCTGGCTGGTGGATTCTGCAAGCCCTTCCCGCCGCAGGTCCTTCCCTGCATCCCCTGGGGTGGAGCAGTGGGCAGGGGAGCTCTCCAGCATAAAATTCTTGCTGCGGGAAGTGCTGATGATGCGAGGTGGCAGGAGGATATTGATAACAGTCTGGAGCAGCAGTAGGACCTCAGGCTGCTCCAGCCAGGGGCTGTCTGAGATGCATTGGGAGGGGAAAGAGAGACAAAGATCAGGCTACATCCCATCATAGGCACTCAAAAGATCCAGACCCTGTTCAGCTCCAGAATGAGGTGCATCTCAAATGTCCCCTAAGCCAAAACTCCGTCCCCCACACCTTGTTATGCTGCTTCTCCTCCTGCAAGCAAAGGCAAAGTTTATTTTAGCACCGACACGAACACACACAAACACAGAGCTACATAGCACAAAGAAATGTCCCATTCAGTGGTCTCACTTCCTTTTGGCATTCCCCTCTCCCTTTAATCTTTGCTTTCATTTAGGGATTTACCAGTGAAGACCCTCTATAGCAGAAAGCAAGGAGCAGGGCTTGTGCAAGACAATTGACATGGATTGGGCAAAATGTAATCCACAGGGGCACACAATTTCTGTGACCTCTGCTCCCCTCTGTGACTTCTGCTACAACAGATTTGTCTTGCCCTGAACTCCAGTTTCAAAAGCAGGAGCACATCTGTGTAAGACCAGACTCAAGAACCAAGGCACAGCTGAAATAAAGAGAAGAAATAGTAACTAATCCCAATGGGGCTCTTTTCAGTCTCAGACCCAAAGGGCACTTAGCTGACATACTGCCAGTGACAGAAAACCAAATAAAAATAAAAATAAAATACAGAGAGCAGGGAAAGTGCAAACATCAGTTGTCAGAAAAGGGGGACAAAAATTCTTTTTGTTAAATTAATCAGACCTTTGCTTCCAGATCCTACTGTGAGCACAAATGGAATCAGTAGGTTTAAAAGCATTCCTTCCCTTCTTTCCTGATTGGTGAATGGGGAGACGACATGGCTTAGGGGGAAATCTTCTTTCAAAGCCTGTGCAGTAATAATAAAAAAGGATTAAACGATTTCATCAGCAGATCACGCACACAAGTCACGGCAGGGAACGGTGATCCCCCGGCCACCCTGTTCACACAGTACAACACCAGCACTGATGACCTGACTGAATGAGATGCCCTCAGACC
Source organism: Tichodroma muraria (assembly GCA_013390105.1). Taxonomy (NCBI): domain Eukaryota; kingdom Metazoa; phylum Chordata; class Aves; order Passeriformes; family Sittidae; genus Tichodroma; species Tichodroma muraria. The sequence goes on from WAAG01062235.1 coordinate 45,844, forward strand.
ACTTAGTCAGGAGTAAAGGGAATTCACAAATAACATAGGGATCGCCTGCTCATGTTATAGCCAAACATAAGAAGCCCAGACTCCTAACTCCTAGTTGTCATTAACAAAATCAGATGTATCCCACAGGAGTCAGCTGTTTGTTAGCCCTAAGCTGTGCACTGCTGTGAATGGTATCAGGCTCTGACATAGACTATAGAGAATAAAAAAAAGGAACAGAGGAAACTGCACAAATGACATTATCTAAATATTCTCCTGTCCGAACATGGAGGCTATTTCCAAACATACTTCTGTTGTGCCTCGCTTTGTGCTGCCCTGTCATCCTCCCTAACACAAAGAATGAACTCCTGAAAAACAAACAAAATGCATGTTTACTTCTTGACACACAGTAAAACTGAAAGGTGTTTCACCTTCTTTTAGAGGAGGTAATTCAAGTGGCTGTCACTAGAACCTTTGCTCATTTACAACATCCCAGTCACTACAGACATAGCTGTGAAATGCAACTGAACCTTGCAACTCCTCAAGCTTGCAGACTTGGGCTGAGAAATTCTAGATGTTTTCTGATGGGGTGTGAAGTACTTCTGTTTTGTATTCTGCTGGAAGTATTGGGAATTATGACTCATGTTTTTCCTGATATGTTCGGTTTTCACTACATTTAAGCCCACAAATGAGTGAACAGGGAGAAGAGGATAATAAAAATAAAAGTTCCCCGTAATTTAAAAAAAAAGTACTAATTTGGTATCTGGTTTGTTTTCTTTAAGAGATAGTATTTCACAGCAGGTGAAAGTGGCTTTTTGTTTTCTTTTGTTTTGATTAAAGAACCATTATTTCAGGAAGAAATCTCTTTCTGTGTCAGTTTGTATCAAAAAGTCCTTTTGTGCCTCATGCTCTGAAGGACAGCTTTGTGTGTTGGTTCCTGTAAACCCTCCTTCCCAAGCCACCCTGCTGCTCAGAAATACACGCCTAAGTATTCAATTGGATGTACCAATACATATTTTAAAATGCAAGCTAGAGCTAGATAAGGAAATCTGTCACTTCTTTGGTCACCATTCAGACTAATTTCATGCCAGTGGGGAAGCAAAGGGACACTGAGGCAGAAAGACTCTTGTAGTGCTGCTATGAGAAAGGAATAGTGGTGAAATTCTCCGAAAAGTCTGGAACTTTTTTTTTAAATTGTGGCAACAAGGGTACCCTTGCATCAGCAGCTGAAAAGCCAAGTTGCCATGCTTTTTGTGCTGGCACACTGTGTGACCGGCTCAGGTAAGAGCAGAAGAGCACAAACTCCACTCTCAGTTACACACATGGTCCCAGAGGAAGACAGGATGGGTTGCATGGATGTGACCCAAGCCAGGGCCCATCTTCCTGTGGCAGAAGCCTTAAGCTAACTCCTTAGATCCTGCAGAGAATCCTAACCTGCTTGTCAGAGCCTTAAACAGCATCCATCAGCCAAACTCCCTGGACTTCAATGGCAGTGTTAAGCTGATGGATGCTTGCTGTGGACTTGGCCCCAACAGATGAATTCTGAGGCTCAGTTCAAGCCTTCAGAAAGAAGGGAGAATTTACATGTTGCCTCTCCTTAATTTTTGATGCATGTTCCACAGTTTTTGCCCAGCTTTTGCAGAAAGAAAACAGAGCACTGATGAGCTGGTGTCTCAACCAGAAGCTCTAAAGGCCTGGCCGTGGGCCAGGGCAGACACACCTGTATCTGCAATGCTACAAGCCGGACAACAGCTGTGCTGAAGGGCAGAGGTGGCGAGAGATAAGGGCTGAGATGAAGAAGGGGTAATCCGTCAGCCACACTGGAGGGTCCTACCACTCCCATCACCTGCAATACAAACAGAGCACATCACCACAACTGGCTACTTACAGTTTCATCCATGCCATATCCTCCAACGTCAGTGAAATGGAGGTGCCGTTCATTGAGCACTGAGTTGGGGTGGATCTGGTAGAACCAGCCCCCCCAGTGGTCCTTGCAGGAGCTGGGGCCAGTGAGGAGACGGTGTTCTAGCAGGGAAAGGGAGGGGAAAAGAGGGAACCAGCATGGATGGGAGGAGTGCACAGGTAACCTGGTACATTTATAAATGTACCCAGTACCAGCCCTGAATGACCAGCACTGGACTGGTGGAACAGCTAGAGTTGGAGGATATGTCATTTGACAACTGTAACAAATAAAAATCTGTCATCAAAGCAAAAAGGCTACATTGAAAGTGGACATCTTTTCCCTTCCCTTGCTTGAAAAATAATGTCCTAAGTCTGACCCAAGCCAGGTTTTGTACAATGTTCAGATTCCTCTCAAACACAGCCTGTTTTGGGGAACTCTAAGCATGATTTCTCTCAGCTGACTGACCCCAGATGTCTGAACCTGGTTGTCTGGAACTCTGAATAATCACCACAAGGAAACAGCCCCTCTAGGAAAGAGTTACTTGTACTGTTGGGGATGTGTCCCTCAGGAGGAATTAAAGGACAGGCCTGCGTATGGCTGTTTCTCACCATGACCAGACACATCCAGATGACAGGAACAGGGAGAAGGTACCTGGCAGACACCTAAGCTTATGGGAGACGAATGCATGGTTCTTTTCAAAATTCAGCCTGGGGAAAAAGGCAGTAACCAGTTTTTTTTTGCCAGAAAACCAAAGGACAATTTAGAAGGAAAAGAGTCAGAGCCCCTCCTTTACATCACTGTGGATTATCATTGAGATATTTCCCCACTTTCCTGGGTGACTGACTTTTGGGCTTCATGTTCTACACATGATACACCATGCAGTCAGTGCTCCCACAGCTCACAGTGCACACAGTTCTGACAGCTGAAGGTAAAATACTTGTAGCAGTAAGAGTAGGTGCTCCTGGTAGCTCTCCCTGGCGTTCCCAGCCAGCAGAATGTAAGTACCATGACTGCACTTCAGCGCTGCAGAGCTTTCTGCTATTTTTAGATCACTAGCTAATTGTTATTGTGGGCCCCTTGGAGAGCTCGCCGGGTTGACTCAATCTACCACGCCTGCTTGACAAACTGCAAGTCCATTCCAAACTCCTACTTGAGCTGTGTAGCAAGCTCCTCATGTAACAAATCTTCAGTAATCTGAGAGCCCAGGTTCGCATTAGCGCCAGGTAGCTGCTACCAGTGCTGGGACAAGAAAGAAGTCTCAGACTCTGACAGGCTGGAGCTTCCCTGCCCTTGCAGCAATGAGTGCTGAAGTGACTTGAAGGACAGGAACCTGGCAAAACCTGACATTGCATTTTAGCTAATGATCATTGTTTTTAAAGCCCCTCAGAGCACTGGTGAACCCTGAAATGTTTTTTGTAAACTTCTACATAAGGTTACAACATTTATGCTCTAAGGACAAAATGGTATAAAACCCAATAACTCTATTATTAAAATTCTAGTGCAATCTCTCCCCCTTAATTTATACTTTTACACATGGAATGAAAGCATGCTTGTTTGCCCAAGTGGCTGGAGTTACACGGACATCAAAGTGGGGGCTTGCCCCCAGTGTAACAGCTGCAGAAACACTTGGTCTATCACTGAATGACCAGGCAAACTTTGTCCATACCACTTGTCTGTTGTAACATACTTAGGAGTATAAACTTTACTAAGAGAGGGATCTGAATATTGTACAGTGCAAACCTGTACTAGATCAGGCCAGGGACATTACAAACAGTGGAGTCAATTCACCTTGTAAACCCTTCTAACTATCCAGCACCCGATGGCCTCTGACAGAGCAATCAGGGCCCTTCCCCACTGGGGACGGTAGGAATCCCCAGTGCCACCCTCTCCCCGTCTCTACCAGGTGTGTGCAGTCTCCACCACCCCACTCTCCAACTTGCAGCCCTCAGCTCTCAGCTCAGTCTGGCAAAGGTGGATCTTCAAAGTGGTGCGTGGGAAGTAATGGAAAATAAATTGCTTGACCGCTGCTATCGGTCACTGTATCTCCCCATGCACCACTTCAAAAATGAACCTTCCTGTCTCTAGTGTCGCTTGCAGAGTCCCCTTGTGAGGGGTAAAGGGGACAGGTAAAATGTCAGGAATGGGAATAAACCGTCATCTTCAGTCCAGAGAAATCAACAGCAGGGGAACGTTTAGCAAAGGTTCATGGCGTTGCCGCTCGGCTACTCACCAGATTGACACAGACATTGATCAGAGACCTAAGGTGAGGCAGGAAGGATATGATAGGCTGCCTCTGAAGTGTCAAACAAACCCCTTCAATCAAACTGCTGGCAGGCTCCCACTCAACCTGGCGCCTGCAATACAACAGTAGGTGCCGTTAGCCGCGGGCTCCTGCCCCCCACCAGACGCCCGAACACGGCGACCGACACACAGTGACGCCCACAGAGGAGACGTGTCAGACAGCAACGACGTCCAGCAGGAGCACAGAGCGGCGACAGAGGCAACGCTTGACCCGCGCAGCCCAGGAAGGCACAGAGCACACCGGGTGTTTGTCTGAGAGACGAGAGAGGCGGCGGAGCGGGCTGGTGCTAGCGACACAAACCCTCACAGGGCAGCGGTGGAGGAGCTGCATTTCACCCCCCGAGGCTTCCCTCCGGCGGCAGAGGAAGCCCACGCAGCGGCCTCAGGTGTGCCTATGCGGGGAAAGGGCCGCTGTGCCAAGCTCCCAGCCGAGACCGCGTCCTCCATCTACCTCATGTGGTTTGTGGGTGTCGCCAGTGACGCGAGCAAAGCCCGTGCGGCTGCCCGAGTGCCCTCCGTGAGCTGCTCTGCAGCCCGGCTGCTCCACCGGACGCACTGACTGTGACTCCAGCGTCACTGCCAGGCACGGGCTACCCTGAACGTCAACTGGCCCAGCGTATGATCGTCACCTTGAGCAGGAGGGATGATTCACTCCCCATCAGCACCAAAGTCCTTCATTCCAGGTTCCTTTCTTCCCTGACATTTTGCTTTTTTCACCGAAACAAAATTTAGGGATTATGCCAGATGCTGAAAGGATTCCCCTTCCTAATCATAAGCAGGCAGAGCATAGGTAACAACATCAAGGTGGTTCACACCCTTCATCTCAGGGCCTGACTCTGTGCAGTCATTGTAGTTCACAAGCCAGCATCTGACTGCATTTACGGGGACAGAAAGACAAAAGGCTGGCACAGCTTGTTAGCTCAAGCCTTAAACAATATCCCAGTCAAGCTCTTCAGGTGACTTCTCAGAGCCACATGGGGAATCACATGTTCGCTACGCAAGTTCTTCTTCAGACTAACATATATCTCACCTTTGTGCATCCACTGTAACTGAGTCTCCAGAACAGTGGTTTGATCTTGTACTTGCTCTTACATATCCACTGATTGCAGCAGACACTGGGTTTGGAGTGGGATGCCCACAGGAGGCAGGGTGTAAGATTCTGATCATAACTACCCCAAGGGATGGCTTCTGGGGTCTTGCAGCCAGACCAATCCCTAAGAGACTGCTTGACTCAGTGATGCTTAAATGTAGTTGCTGCATTTGATCCAGTGGCTTTGATGTCCTTTTGTGGACAAAAGCGTAATTTAAGCCAAGCATAGATACAGGCATAGAGAGAGAGAATATGGAAGGAATTTTAATTTGTGGACATCCATTCAGCTTACATAAGGAAGAAAGATCTTCAGGAACAGAAAACCCTTACCTGCCTTTGAGGCAGAAGAAAGTATGAGCAGGGAAAGAAGGAATGAATGAGAAGTAGGCAAGACATGGCAAAGAATCAAACCAACAAGAGAGAGAAGCACCAGAATTTCTGCCTCTGAATTCCCCACAAGGGTAGAGTTTCTTGAAGCAGGTTAACCAAAGAAAATGATGGATAGTGATGCCAGAAAGAAGAGATCACCTCTGTATTATTTATTCCGACTTTGATTCCTACTGGGACATAATTCTGACATTCTCTAACATGATTTGGCTTCTCAGCTGAGACTGCCAATGACGTGCCACTCAAGCAGTTGAGGACATATGCCCATGAAGGTGACCAAGACCAATGACTCTTTTTATTCAGATCACTGGAAAATTCACAGGCCTGAGTGATTTTATACCACCCAGACTGGATTTGTACCACGGCCTCCAAGCAGGGATGCTCCATAGTCCATACTTGTTGAAGTTGCCAGAGCCTGCACATACCGTAATGCCACTGTGTGATATACCAGGCTTCCACTAGGCATGGACCTGAAGCGGTTGATGCAGTTCTTTGCCTTCTACTAGGGAGCAATCAGAATCTACTGCATAGCTCCTGACTATTTCTGTCTTTACAGATGACATAACAGTATTGCCATGCTAAAAATACTCTTACTACAGTTTAACTTTCCAATAAAAAACTCACAGCAAGACTTAATTAAAAGGGCAATGAGATGGACAAAATCTGAAGACTTTTTTTTGGGAAAGAAAAATGACGTTTCTGGAAGTTCTCTCTTTAGTTCTTAATAACCATGCTGCTACCAGAAGACACAACAAAAACATCAACATAAACACACTTACAGAGATAAAAACACCTGTAATTTTCTGGTATGTTGTAAAGGCTCACTGCAACATGACAGCTTGAGGTAGATGACATACCCACACTTCAAGGCTTGCAACATCAGAAACGGACCCCAGAGGGTTTCCAGAGTACCTGCTCACCTCAGAGTAGGCATCTTGTGAATTTTATTGAACATACGATCCAATCTCTTTAAGATGAGGATCAGGGCAGGTCTCACCGCCTCAGCTGTCCAGTCGGTGATGGGCAGCATCTCCATGATGTAGCGCCGGAGCCCACGGCTCTCCATCGTCTGCGTGTCGTAAGGAGCCAGCTTCAGCAGGGAGTGCGCGATTTCTGCCAGTCTGAAACCAGGCAGAAATTTATTTTCTCTCGTTAACAGAAAAATAAACACAACTTGCATTTCTACACACATGCCGATCAACTAGCATGTAAATATTCAGGAGCCCAGTAAAAAGAAAATGGCGCATAAGTCAAATGTGCTGCTATTTAAACTCTTAGATCTGATACCGCAGTTCTGGTCTGTTAAGACTGTTTTGCTGGAATCACCGTTTACATTTAAGAACAGATGAATGGTCTAAATATTACTTTTAATTGGATAAATATTACTTTTGCATTGACATTAAATGCACTAAGGGAACATCAGGAATCACAGATTTGAGTAGCTAAAACCAAAGTACCTGTGCTGGCAGTAAGACTACAACATTGGAAATGCCTGTGAAACATAGACCTGACATCACCTGTTTTTCAGTTAGCAAGTGATTTGGTTTTGTTCTGCGCTTGTTTTTCAGCGTGACCACTTTAGGAAGTATCACTGTGCCATTTTGAGGTGTTAAATTTTAAAAATAATGTGTCCATAGGTTTACACTACATGCCCTTTGTAGGATTGCTCCCTGCAGTTTTTATTTGTTTCTCCTAACACCTCTACAGATTGTGTTGCTGTCGCTTTTTATGCTCTCCCAGATGGCTTTGCCAATGGCATTTTTTGTATTGACTGTGAAATATCATGGCAGCATTTAACTTACACTTGGAGTTTGACAAAAACCTACTGAAATTTGCGGATTTTTGGATATTTGTGGTAAGCCAAGACCAGAAACAAAACATGAAACATCAACAGACTTTACAATCCTATCCATATTGTGGGGGCTTTATCTGAAATGCATCCAACTAATGGAACATATTTCTATTCTCTTTATAATCTGCCTAGTAATAGCAAGGGCAACGAGTTCCTTAGATGAACCAAAAGTGGTATAAAATTGGTTTTCTTAATCCAGTATTTCTTTATTATTCCTTTTTAAAATTGCTTTGTCCTACTATGAAGTAAGTCTGTTTTCTTAAATGCTGCGAAATTTAAATTATCATATAATTAAGCTTCTTGCCAGCAATACCAGTTCCATGCAATGATATATAAAAACTTCCTTATGCATTATAAAGTGTGAGATCCATTTCATTCAACTTGAAACATCAATCTCAATTAATCTGCTAGCTCCTTCCTAGCAGAAATAAGCAACCTGGGAAATTTTTATCTTCCTGAAATACTGGGATAAGTAGTTGGATGCACATCTTCCTTTTCATTGGGTGCAAAAAGATCTTTATGACTTTTGCAGACTAAACATTTGACTTTTAAATGGCTAAAACTGGGTGAGATGGATCCTGTCTGAAGTGACTAGCATATTATCCTGTTTTCTGAAGCCTCTGAAATGGCACCTGTCATCCTCCCAAGACCATGTCTGTCACACCAAATTCTGATAAATCTGCTATCTATGTAGAACTGAGTTTGTCCTACAGTGGTTAAATCCTGTCAGTCATGTCACTGATACTTATGAATTTACATAAGGATTGAGATATGTTGCTTTTATTTAGAGATACCTATGATTAAGCATTTTAGGTCACAACCCTGACAAGACAGCTATTTCTAGCACTTTTCAGGAGACTTAAAGGAATCAGAGCACAACTCATTATCTGCTGTAAATCAATGTCAGTTTTACTGCTGTAACCTCTGACCATGAGAGACATTCTCTCTTGAAAAGAGTGAAGTATTTTCCAGCTGCTAGTGTAAATGAAAAACTTGACAAAATAATCAGACCTGTTCCCTCTTGTCCCAGTTATTGCTTCTCAGTAGCAATTTATTTTATTTTGTGTTTACCATGAACAGCAGACTCAGAGAATCAGGTCCAAAGTGCTAGGAGGCCCTACCCTCAACTTCTTCCAGGTCAGCACCATGTGAAACCGTTTGCAGTGAGCATCCAACTCGTGAGCTGGACTCAGTGCAGCACTTCAAAGATTTGTGCACCTTCTGCATCACATGCTGAGGTGCTGGTCCTGTAAATGCCCTCTGTCCCATCCTTCCCTGTATTTCAGGCAGTCAGAAAGTGATTGTTCTGCCTTTCTTGCTTGTGAGCTGCTGGCTCTGATGCATGATGCCACTGGAGAGGATAAAGGTTGTATTCAACCAGGTAGGCAGCTTCCCCACCCTTTCCTCTGCAGAGACAGACTTATCTGCTCTGCTCCTTGCTGCCACTTGTCCTGATACATCAGATGGAGCTGTTCCAGATGGCCGTCAGAATGGAGACCAGAGGAAAGCTTAAGAAACCTTCTGTATACGCAAGCAGCATCAGTACAATCTAAGGAACATCCAAAACAGCCCCTGCATGTTTCAGACAAAAACATGCAACTACACAAACAAAAAGTGATTCCATCTGCTATCATGAAAAAGAAAGAGCTAAAAGATTGGAATCCCCCTGAAATGAACAAGTAAAAGCAGAATGCCTGTGGAGTACCTCATGTGGGACTTCACATCCAGCAGCTCCAGAGAAGTCACTCGGGGCTCACCAGCCAGATTCTGCAAAATCTTCAGCCTCGGACCACAGTGCTTGTAAAACTCTGTGCAGATATTCAGCAACGACTCCCGTGGTCTCCTGAACTCCTCTCTGACAATTCGTTCATCCAGCTCCTCTCGGGGAAGACCCTGGCCCTCCTCCATTAAATGAAGGTTCTCCCTGGAGGATACAAAGTAGAGACACAGCAGAGAGTGTTATATGCAGTAGATCATCAGGGATAGATTACAACAGCCTCTTTATCTTGGTTTTGCAACAGATGCTTTCCTCTGCAATTGAAAGAAAGGTAGTTGCATCTGCCATTAAGAAACAAAAAAGGGAAGTTATAATCTTCCAAGTCTTGCTAAAAATGTAGATATTTTCTATATGAACTATCCTTTGACATGTTCCCTGAAAAAGGCCACCTGTCACAGCAACCGTGTGTGGGAACGGTTCATCACACAGCAGGGGAGACTGGGATAAAATTTTACTGTACCTGATAAAGTGTAGTTTGGCTCCCTGTTCTGGGTACCTGGGAAAACAGAAACAGTGAGGTTGCAAACAGAAACTTAGCAGTGCCTAAATTTGCCTTTCTAAAAGAAAGTGACACTGTTCTAGCCCAGAGGTTTACGTGCCATGGTCAGGATGGTACCTCATGTCACTGGAACAATGCCTACACATAGTTACTGACCACACTGAATTGCCTTTATCTCCCAACTTCCATCAAAAAACATATTCCTAAAGTTATTGACCTTGTTCTGAAAGGAAAAATTCAGGCTTAAAAACCATAGCTCTCTTTCAAGTGATTTCTGCTACTGATTTTCACCCTAGTGTTCAGTCTGTTTCATGAAACCAGAGCTCACCAAGTGAAAAGAATACCTCAGAGTGGGGTTTTTGTTTTATTGCAATTTTCTCTTGTTACTTCTTTTTGAGAAAGCATTAATAGATCCTGCACCACTTGGCTAACGTGTCCAAGGCTCGAACAGTAATCATTCTAACATCATGAGACTCCTGCTGTTGCTAACAGATGTCTGTTGCAATGATAACAGAAGAAACAAGTGCAGGAAACCTGGAGCAGTGCAGAAATATTTTGGATCAGAGGCTGAACGCCTGATAATTAGAAAAATCTGGAAATGTAAGTCAAGATGCCTGAGTCACTGCACTGGGAATGTCTACACTGTCTGTCAGCAGATATATATTAACTGCTCTCCAAAATCAGCAGAGAGATAATAAAGTACTACTTTCCACCACACCTAATTTTCCTTAGACTGAGAAATCTTGCAAATGAAGTAAAGGGCATATGTCCGCTTCAGACTTCAGCATGTCTGGCTTATCTGCTGGTTTGTCATGTCTGGAGTTTATCTGCTTCTCAGATCAGGGATTGAAAGTCAAAGCCGTGTTTTAACCACGACTGAATAGATTTTAAAGAATAACAGACTGATGCCAGGAGCTACCAATGGAGATGTGTACACGTTTATAAACTGACATAATAGCCCTTTGATGATCCATGCAGAAATTGATTTCTAAATCCCTTGAATTTAAAAAAAAAAAAAAAAAGGTAATAACTTGGAAAACTCCAGAAAAACAGCTACCCCAGCTTTTGCTAGGCTACAATTCCCCTTCCAGGTCGGCACAAACATTCAGATTTTTAGCACAGTAAGGCATAGTTTGGCCAGAAGAAGGCAGGGCTGCCTGCTACAAAGAAAAAACTTCATAATCCCAAATGCTTGTGGGTGGATTAAGCCCTTCTTCTATGACCAAGGATTGTGAGTGGCCTTGTCTAATTTGCAGCAGCCTAACTGGAATGGCCAGTATAGCCAAGGAGCAGAATTACAGTTCACTGGTGCCACGTCTTTCTTTGTTTTCTTCTTCTGTGAGAAAGTTCTTTGGTATTTTGTTTTGTTGGGTTTTGGTGTTTTTATAAGAAGGACAAGAATATTTCCAGGCATTCTTTTAATTTCTCTCAAGTTGTCAGTTACCCTTCCTCTGCTATCTATAACTGCAAAAAACCCCCAGACAAATGTCAAGGTAAGGATCATAGGAAGAGACCATAGGGAATGTACAAGGTAATGGGAAAGGGAAAAGAGAAAACTAGTGGAGGTGCCAGTCTCTGTGAGCCTCAACTGATAGGCAGTTTGTGTTTGTACAGGTGTTCAGCTCCTTAGAACAAGGCCAGTAGGATCTGACTTTTCTGCTGGCCAAGCATGCTCTGCCCACTGGTCACTTTGACAGTGGACTCAGCAGGAAGCAAAGCAGAGGATGAGTACCTTCAGCAATATACTTCTAGAGAGGAAAAAAGGGGAATGAATAATTTAGGACATGTGTCCTCCATTTTGATACCCTACTCTTCTATTTAGATACATTGTTTTAAACTAGAAATCCTAGTCTTGGGTATTTTGGTTATCATCAGAAATGCAGTCCTGAGGAATATACTCTTTTGATGTGACTGCTTTCTCCCACAGAACAGTACCCAGAGCACTCCCTCAAGCTGAGGCCAAGCACTCTGAGCAATGAGATATTACCTTACTGAAAAAAAAAACCAAAAAAACAAACAAAAAAACTGTTTAAAAAAATGAAAAAAGAAAGAAAAGCCTTACCTGGTGTTCACACCTGCTGACATGGTGTGGTTTGCTGTTGTGGTCCCTTTGTGGCCTTGGTCACATCGACTCATCTGTGGGGCTGTCATAGGCCTGGCAAAGAGAAGGTGGACAGCACACTAAATCTAACAAGCACACAGAAATTCTGCTTTTGCTCTGAAAACTTGCACTAATTTTACCAAGTCTAAAACTCAACCATTACTGAAGCTAAGCTGCGCGTTGTGACCTCCTTGTGCATTCCCTCTCCCTGCACACACAAGCAAATGCAGGCTCAGCCCCTTGTGTGTTACCTGGTGAGAACTTCTACACTGTACAAGAGGGCCTGCAAAGAGGTGGCAAGGGCACCCATAGAAGCAATCTCCTCACGAGCTGCTGTCCCAGTGTCCACTTGAGAGGTCTGTCGCTTCAATTTTTGCAAGTAACAGGGAACCAGGGCTTCTAAGACCATCAGCATCTGGAGGCTGAAAAAATAATAATACTTGGTCTGTTTAATTTTGACATTTCTCAACTCACATTAGGTAGGGGCTTAGGTTTCTGTCTGAAGACCCTGGATCTGTAACTAGGCTTATGATTCTGTTGCTTCTCTCTAGAAGTCTTAAGCCAAAGAAACAAGTGGATTCGGATCTTCAGGGGGAAACTAGATGATGCATGGAACAATAATAGTAATAATAATAAAATCCCCTGAACTTTCAGGTATCTTCCAAATATGTAATCCATTTGCTAACAAACATTTTCCCTTCCAAAGACTCTTTTATTCTCCAATTCCCTCTTGCAAACTAACATTTGTACTTAAATAAGTTTATCTCTGCTCTCTCTGTTATCTTCCTGTTCTCTCCAGCTGCCTGTTTCTCGCCCTCCAGTTCCCTCTCCATTGCTCCTCTAATGACAGAAACTGACAGGACATGGTGTGATCCCTACTGGGAAACATGGCTTACAGACTGCTGCTCTGGCTGCCACCCAGCCCAGTGCTGCACCAGCAGCTGGCAGGATTTGGAGCTGGTGCCCTAGGAAGGGGTAACAGGCAGAGGCTTGGCCTCAGAGAAGCCCCATACTTGGAATGCATTTCTATATCCTCTGCCTCCATTTGCCAGCCTTGCTTTCACATACCATATGCAGCTTTTATGCTTTTTCTGAGTCTGCACAAGTCAAGACAACAGATTATCACCTTCTGAATGACTCGGGAGCATAAGCCACCACTGTCACACACAGCTTGATGGCTTCACTGATGGAAAAGGTCAAGTCTTCATTCCCATAGCAGAAGTCTGAGGGAGTAAAGCAATATGAGAAGACTATCACACAATCATACTAAGTATGAAAGGAGCTAACACACTTCATTTTCCCTCTCTCCTATTGCTTGCTTTTCGTGTTAACAATGCCCAATAGGCTTTTGGACAGATAAAAATCTGTCTCTGTAAAAGAAACATATGCTGCACTCCTACTTGAACTCTACTGGCCAAGAACTCAGGTGAAACAGGCTCTCAGCAGGTCACTGACTGCTAAGCAAAATGCCTACAGAGTCCTGTTTCAAACATCACCCTTCAAAAGCTAAGTCTTAAGCTTATATATGACAAGGACACATGCCAAATGAATGATAATTTTTATGCTCCCTATGCTTTTTCTTAGATGTTCCAACCACACAAAAAGTGATGCTGATGCACCACTGACAGCAGAGGATAGTTTTACTTCTCAAAAATCAAACCCCTTTTATACTCATACCCACATGGGTGCCAGCACAGAAGTGACTCTGTTTTGCTAGTGATTTCAGAAAAAGGCTTCAAAAGCATTTAAGTCACATACTATAAACATCACTTTGGGCATAATTGGTTCCGGACTCTAAGAAACTAGAAAGAATAATACTTGTAAAAGAATAATATTTTTAATAGAACTATATTCTAGTTTTAGTAGAACTATATTCAGAAGTGACTTTGTTATTCAGGAGCCCAAGTCAAAGTTAAGGTCCTAAAACATGTAAATCATAATTCTGATTTTCATATGGAAGATACCAGATACACAGCATACTCATCTACAGTCTCATCATCAACTCATACTTGAGATTTTTCACAGATGTTTTTAATAGCTCTCCACAGAAACCTCCAAGATTTTATACAAAATGTTTGGTACATTTGGAAAGAGGAATAAATATCTTCTGTTTCTGTACCACTTTATATTAAAACTTTCTATATAATTGTGAAGCATCATAAAATCCCACTTCATTACAAAGCTTTAACTTTAAGGCAGACGGGCTTCACAGTGCATCAAGATAACTAGTATTTAAGAGAAATGCAAATTTGGAAAACAAGTTGGAGATCCTTATAAAAATCAGCAAAAAATCCCAAAGCAGCCAAATTCTTAAATGCAGCATTGCATGGATAACTATCAAGAGACAGAATGTCCTGGATACACCATACAGCCATATATATTCTGCTTTATGATAAATCAACACCCCCCCAGGAGCTCAGCACTTCTGGATGCCTGAATTGTATCCATCATCATCTACTAGTCACACCCTGCCCACGGGAAAGGATGCTTTTGTTTCCTGTCCATATGGAGTGGAGCAGAGGATGACACTGATCTTGTCAGCATAATACAGTTTATTAGGCATCTTTATTCTTCGCTCACACACGTTAAAATTCAAAATTCCAGAGGCTAGTCTCAGATTAGAAGGCTTAAAGCAGAAAAAGTAGCTTTGGAATAAAATTAATTAATAATTCCCCTCCCTAAAATTTCAAAAGGATGATGGTAATAAAGCCAGTCTTAAAAGCCCCACGAGGCATAGGAAACAGCTAGGACATTCCTAAAGAAGAGAAGGGCTCTGAAGAAATCATGCTGCATCAAATGTCTGTTGAATCAATAAACAATAAACCAGAACTACTGAATAAAGGGTGCTTTACTATTACCTAATGACTTGAGAGGTTTTTCTGCTTTCACCAGCTCTAAGATGTCCAAAATGTCTGGAGTATCTCCCTCCAAAGACTGCAGCAGGTCAAACAGGCACTGAGCTGACACTCCTTTGCTGGTTCCATTGTTTGTAGCATCCTGTTCCAACAAGAGACATTCATGTCATCCCAGGAATGTTTATCTGGAGGGGTGGACAAAATCTGTTTTCAACAAAGGGTCCACATGGAGCCTTTGTCTATCTTGACCCTTCAAGAGCTCACTGCTTTCAACTAGTGAACCCTGCCTGACTCAACAGACTGATGCTACAGTGGGAGCACGATCTGAAAACTGCACACAGATCTTTGCTGCCCTGTGAAGGATAAAGACAGGTGCACTGACAGTGCCCCACTTCCAATTAAGATTCCATTAACATGCCTAAAATGTTAGAACATAACGAATATTTCAAAACATGACTAATCGAGTCTTAGACTTCCCATGTGCAAAAACTTGGTATTAAGCTTTTCATTCCTATTGCTGGATTCTAAGAATGGATTTGCATTTAAAGAGTTATAAGTCATTATTGTCCTTTTATAATATATTTATACAGAGAAATTTAAAGTGAGATCACATTTACTGGCCTGGACACCAGCAGCCTGCTATCCCACCACCCTGCTCCATCAAGTGACACACAGAAGCGTGAAGAAATAAGTTGGGACCCGGTTCTGTGCAGCACAGGACAGAGAGACGGGAGCACGTCTCATTCCCTGAGACAGGAGAATGGCTCTTACTCACAGGGAACTCCAGGAGAGGGGCCACGCTGGCAAACAGCTGCAGGACAAAGGGCTTGCGGTGCAGGACGTAGAACTGGCGGCACGCGAACTCGATCGCCTGGCGCAGCTGGGGGTTGCTTTCGTAGTCGGAGTACACCTGAGCACATGGAAAAGGACATGGAGGCACTACTCCAGTGGAAGAACTCTTCAGCTCTTGAGCCCAGATTGAATCAACTACGGCACTCGTGATAGGTTTGTCTAACACACTTTTAAAGATGGACGCTGGACCACCCTCCCTGGCAATGCATTTCATGGACAAAATACCCTTGGGAAAAAATTGCTTTTCACGCTTGAACATTCTTCACATTACTAGTCCAATATTTTCTGTCCCACATATTGAGGTAGATTCCTTCCCTCTCCTTCCTAGAAGCATTTTATTTGTTAGAAGCCAGTTAGTGCCTTCTTTCTGAATCTTCATATTTTTCAGCTAATCAAATCTTCCAGTCCTTTCTCACAAGACATGATTTCTACATGAGCATCCCTGTTTTCCTGAAGTCTCTTGAGTTAACTGATGCTTTCTCTGAGCTGGATAGAACCAGTACTTCCATTCAGGACCGCTGATGATGAAAGCAGAATTATTCCATGTTTTTCACAAGATACAAATCTGTATAGTCACCCCAAACTGGCATTTGAGATATTTTTCTCTTCTATCTTTCAGCAGAAGAACGCTGTTGATTCATGTTTGGCTTCAGATCTACAACTCCAACACTCTGTCCTGCAGAGGTGCCACTACACCAGTTACTTTCTTTCCCATGTTCTGTGGCTGATGATTCAGGAATAAAGTCAAATCTAACCAACACGGTGTTGGTTTTGTTTTTTTCTTTTTTTTCAGACTGCATCTCTAGTTTGTCATGATAACTTGTACTCCTATTCAGTTCTCCAACACAGTGACAGTGCCACCCACTTTTAAAATATTTTAAGTTTTTTAGAGTGGCATTTTCTTCAGGGCTGGCCATTGAACCATGCAGAGAATATGTTGCCAGTTTGTGGGATTTGTTTCTGTTATGTAAACAGTATGAATTCCTACAACTTCTCTGCGTGAGACCTCTGCAGAGATTTCGCAGTGCCCTGGTAGGCTGAGGAAATTAGCATGGCCTCCACACAACCAGAACCCTCTAGCATGGGGATGAGGCCCATCAACTACCAGCAACATCTCATTTACCTTAGCAAAGGGAAATAATTAACTGTATGTGCATGCATGCATCAGGAACTGAGCTTCAGTTAGCGGCTGGATCAAGCCCAGAAGTGGTAAAAGAATTGACCACAAACCAACCAACTGATCTTGGGTGCCTGGCACAGAGAAATGGAAGTCTGCAAAACCAAACAAGCTCAGAAACACTAGCATTTTATTCTGGAATTGCTATTTTATCTCCCAGGAGTAGTATTTTAATAATTCAGTAGTTGACAATAATTGAGGGTGAGGATGGGAAAGAATTACAAACTAATTTTTCTCAATATGAAGTGAAAATGAAGGGAGAATCCTTTGCAGTACTGAATGGTTACTGTTGAGGACTTCAAATTATGTTATTAGGCTATTTTATTTCAAAATGTCTTGTTTCTCTTTAATAAACCCATGCAATGCTGACCTGGATCCAATTCATACCTATCTAATCATGTAAGGCAGGATATCAGACTTTCCAGTTACTACAGAGCTTGTTTAGATAGCTAAAGTAATCACTAGTTCTAATCACTGTTCTCTGTTAACTATGTGAAAATGAACATGTATAGGGAGTCTTCTTTTTTGTTATTTGCATTTTAATACTAAATCTCTACTTAGATACTGCCTCTGAGCCCTTCAGAAATAATCCTTTCTATCTGTAAAAGAACTATTTTTTAAATTTTAATTTCAGTGGCTGACTTTTTTTCAAGAATCAACAGGAATATAGGCCCACTTGTTCATCTCAAAGTGAAGAGAAACTCCACCTCTGACACTTCCAATATTTGTCATCACTCACATGAAAAGAAAACATTAGTTTTTCATAAACGCTTTGAGTTTTTAAGTATGAAAATAAGTGAATATAATTTAGTTTCAATTAGCAGTAGTAAATCCAGATATCTCAACTATTTCCCAGATTTCAGCCATCCCTGAAGTAAAAACCATAGAGAGATGCCCAAGGTCCAAAAATTGTCCAGAAATTTCACATTTCTGTGTGGAAGTACAGAGAAAGGAAAACAGACGTTTATTTAAGACAAAGGAGAACAGAAAATTTTGCAATTTACACAAGAAGGAAAGAGAAAGCTAATTTGGGCCATCCCACTGTTGCCTTCTTGGGGCACCTAAAAGCTCTCACGAGGACTCAGCAGTTCAAAGTTTCCCTGTTAAGTGTCAATTCCACATTGGAATCACAGGACGGTTTGGGTGGTAAGGGACTTTAAAGCCCATCCAGTCCCTGTGGAAGGGACACCTTCCACTATGCCAGGTTGCTTCAAGCCCTGTTCAACCTTGGACCCTCACAGGGATGGGGCAGCCCCAGCTTCTCTGGGCAACGCGTGCCAGAGCCCCACCAGGCTCGCAGGAAGAACTTCTTGCCAAGGTGTGTCCTGAAGCTGCTGTCTGCCAGCAGGACATGGCTCCCTCGGCCTGCTCCTGGGCATAGCTCACCTGCAGCATGCTGGGCAGCACCCACTGGTACCCGCTGAGGGAGAAGAGGTGGTTGAAGTGCACGGCCGTGTTGATGACTGTGGCAGCGTACTGCCTCAGCAGGGCACTGTCCTCGGGGTGCAGGATCAGGGCACCATTGAACACGTTCAGGAACAGCATGATCTCGTCCCCCCATGGGAACTCGCTGGGCATGCCAAGGAACATCTCTTCCAGCAGCTTAATCCACAAGCTTTTCTGAAGGGTATCTAGACCAAAGAGCTCTTTCCCAGCTGCAGGGGAAAAGAGCAACCAACAGCAACAGCAGTCAGCTCTGTCCACCACAGCCAGCCTCACCTCACTGCAAAAACCATCCCACAACCATGACCTTCCTTCTGCCGTTCAAAAATTATTTCACCCATTCTGTGTTTCTTTTAGTTGAGTAAACCTCAACTGAAAGCATCAGTATGAAGGTGAAGAATGGTAAATACTACACAGTTCATTAATCTGCTGGTTGGACACTTCCCTTAAAAAGTGGAAGACATGAGCTTGTACATGCATCATCTGCCTCACACAGAGGCTGTGCAGGTTTATGCTCAGTTTTTATGTTCCAGGTGTCCCCATACATTACAGGAAACTGATGCAGAGTTACAATAATTCTGAAATCAAGTGCCTTCAGGGCTGGTACAGAACTTGCCAGTGCTTACCACTGTGCAACAGTGGCCTATTTAACCTGCTTAACATCAGGCTGGAAACCCTACTTTACATTCAGAGCAAAGTTTCTATCTGGACTGTTTCTTTATCCCTGCTGCAGAATTTGCTGAGTCTTCACTGGATATGGACTGCTTCCTCAAAGCAGATGGCAAAGGACTTCTTTTAGATATTCTCATATTTTAGGTAGTCTCATGCATAATTTTAATATTCAATTAAAACCTATTCTCATTTGGCTCCAAAGCAAGTAGTCTTGTCTGGAGAATTCTAACAGTGAAGCCCTTTCTGCTGCTGTGCTTACAAACCAACAGCTCTGTATCAGTTTCCCTAGGAAGAGATTCATCAGCTTCCAGAAAAGCTGCAAACCTGTGTGTTTCTAAGGCACTCACTGAAACCTTCTGGGCCTTGTACAGCCCCCCAGGAACGCTGCCAGAGGATCATACCTTGGGGATCACTGAAGAGCGAGAACTCAGCATCGATGGCACTTCGGGGAAACGAAGGCAGGCGGAGGAGGTCCTCCTGGAGCATGGACACGTGAGACTGCTTGTGGGCTGGAGGGATCTTCTGCGTCAGCGAGATCAGGAACAGCACCCGCCCCACCTCCTCCAGCTTGCGGGTGAACACCTGGCAGAGATGAAGAGACAAAGATCTGTATCAGCCCAATCCAAAAGCTCGTTAAAACGTAGATACGCTTCACCAGGTTCATTTCTACGGATTTCTCTGATCAGAGGGATGCTGCACTCGTGGCTCAGAGGATCATGATAGAATTCACAGGGCTGGTGCTGCACCCTCTCGCTGGAATTGTGTGACCACTGTTCTCCAGCCCAGGTTTGCAAAGACGGACTGTGTTTGTAAAAGTGGTTCTGACAACATTTTCCATTTCAGTCTTCTGGAGGACCCTAAGTGGCTGCGGAACAATTTTCAACTTTGCCATGAGTTTCTTTGTAGATTAATGTAAACCCCAAGGTGGTCAGAGAAACCAACTCCAAGCTGAAAGCCATATGTTTGTATTTCCTCTCTTCAAGGAAATCATAAACGTTCTTCTTGTAGACTATAGTCAACAAGAAGTTGGAATTGCTGTCTACCTCCTGGGATAAGGCTGGCAGACATCTGGCCATAGAAAGTATACGCTTAATTGCAAAAGAAAATAAGTCAATAAAACAAAGCAGACCAGATTGTGCGTTACTGAAAAGGAGCAAAGTCTTGCTTGACTTCAGGTAATCACTTCCGCTTTACACCCATTGGGAAACCAAATTCCATTCTACCAGCCTCCTTTGAACTTGTGACTGGTAGGACTAGCCAGGCTAGATATTGTATTTTGATGCTAAAAGTAACCATTCAGGCAGAGTGATATTTAGTTCCAAAAGCAGCTGTCTTTGGAAGCAGTCTTGAGACAGCTCACAACTACTTGGGATGAAGCCAAAACCAAAACTTGAAGCATGTGGTTTCACCTCTGCTGAAGATCAGGTTCACAGGTCCTGCCTTGCTGTGACCTTGCTCTAAAGTGCACTCAGCTCAGAAATGGGTGCTCAATCAATCAATCAATCAACAGAAAAGCAAATACTTTTCCATGGTTTGCTGCTTGGTAGTTGGTAACTACAGTGTTGCTTTCTTTGCTGAAGCTGGATGTTTTCCAGCAAGATCTTGCATGACTACAGAGAGGCTAGAAAGTGTGTTATGTAAGTTTTACCGTAGAAATATTTTGGGCTCCAAGTGCTCTGAATATAAAATCGTGGAAAGCAAAGCAATGCCCTAACAAAAGTGTGAAGCCCATTTGAATATTTTGGATCATGTAGGGTGTATTAAACTCATTTATTTGTGATACATCTCCTAGAAGCACATTAATTTCTGTTAGAGAAGCAACCAAGTGGATCCCAAGTAATTTCAGATTTTTATTGACTTTCTACTGACAGGTGCAGCACATGAAATATTGTCCTATTCTGTGCCATACGCATATGAGATGGCATTGAGTTTATTTTCCATTATTTTAGCTGCTAGTAGCTCTTAAGCAGCCTTATAACTGCCTTTTATAACCACTCCTGATGATATTTTCCTACTCTCATTGAGAACGCAACTAAAATAGCTGTTTTTTTGGCTACAAAAATACAACTGTTAATACCAAATGCATAATATTTAGGCACATTCCCAAACATCCTTTTTTAAATTTTCTGCAAAATGATCCACCTAAAGGAACCTGACTGGACAGAGTGGGGTGGGGGGAATTCACATCCCACTCTAATCCTCCTGCAATAATGTACAGTATATATGGCCCCAAGGCAGATTTCACACTGATTGCTACTTGTCCAGCAAAGCTCTTCTCTTGATCTGCATGCAGCATGAGGGAAAGCCTTTAAAAGGAAAAAAAAAAAAAAAAAAAAATATTTTCAGGTATTTGGTGACAGTAAGATACCTGTTTCTGAATGAGCTCTTGACCCTTTTCTGGATGCATCTGCACCAGATTGAGCTGGGGAGAAACTGACCTCCGGAAAGGATAAATATCACGGACGTAGGTCTGCCAGGAAAGGAAAAGAAAGTGTATTTTAAACAAATGTAATCACTATGGCATCACTCAACAGAATGGAAAAAAGGGCCCTCTAGCCCTTTCTGAAGGGCAGGGGCTTTCAGACAGTGTCAGGCATCATGAAAGAGCACAAGCAGAAGAGAAATTTGATCTTTTCTAAGAAAACTAGATGTTCTTGCCTTTTGCCTCTTCCCGCTTCTCTCAAATTCCAATCTTTCACCACACACAACTGAAGTCGTGATGCCCACAGGACAGAACTCTATATAGAGTTATATAATATAATATATATTATCTTCCATATCTATATTTATATGTTTGTTCTCCTTTAGATAACCCTGATGTTTAAAAAGGAGCAAGATGAAAAGTCACAAAAACAGAGTCACATGGACTTGATCTTTGCCTTACCTTATTGTAATGAATGAGATTCCAACGCTTATCCATTAAAAAATAATGAGAAGACTGAGTTTCAGGTATGTTAAAAAACTCCAAACACTCCTGAAAAGAAAGAAATCAAAATATCCTGTTACTTTTCAGTTGTTCTGTACAAATATCACAACATCTAAAAGAAGAATATCCATCTAATAATCTATAAAGGCACAAATATGTATGCCCCAACCAGACTGGCACACTGTTCTGGCTTTAATTATTTCTTTCTTTTTTTTACTTATGAAGTACCTGAGTATGTTTGTGATAATCAAGGCATGCTGACATCACAGTCCGGAAGTAACTGGTGCTACTTATCTTGATGTCCTCATATCACACATATTTGTCTGATTGTATGAGCCATATGAGCCTGGGTATTTATCAAGACATAGTGATTGACAGAGACACTGAAGTTCTGACCCTTCAAAACACTGAGATGTGATTCCCAGTAAAATTTAACATAGTCAGACAAACTGAAGGCTTTTACAAATCTGTTTCCTATGTGGCTCAATTAAAACAATCCAGGAAATTTTTGGCAGAAAGTGACCGCATAGCTCCTGCATACCAAAATATTGTTGTGGCTACTGAACCATCACTTTCACTGTGATCTTAATCAATCTCTCATCTCTAGTGTTGATAAAACCAAACATTTAAATGATTTGTATATTTATCAAAAGTATACAGCAAATACCCAACAAGCTGCAGTGTCTCCAAATGTATTTGCATTTGTGAGGTTTGGGTTTTCTATGAGTTCAGAGCATTTTTATTATCCTTAAACGTGGGATCCTGTTTATTGCAACCAAGCTCCCCTCACAGGGAGACAGGCATGCCTGTGAGCAGAATTTCCCTCCCTGAGACTGGAACAGGATGATCAAGCAGAATGGATTGCTGGCATACAGGTGTGACAGGTAAATGTAGGCAGTTTGTCCAGCTCAAAAGCTCACTCCTACCTTCAGAAGAGCCTCAAACTGTGTGTCCTCGTGGACTGGTAACTGTGTTGGGATGTCACACTCATTCTGTCCGTGCACAACAAGGGTTTTTGTGCCTAGAAACAGAAAAGTTGTTGCATTCTCCCTGGCCTCTTTAATTGATTACATTTCAAGAGACTGCCCATAGAGGAAGAGTGATACTTGAAATTCATTCCTGGACAGGCAGACAGACTGAGTCCTGTCTGGAACCATTAAGTAGTGTTAACATACTCTCACACCTCCACAGCTTAATGAGAAATTGATCTGTTCTTAAAGAATGAGCTGACTTCAGCAGCAACTGTCAACTCTGAGCAAGAAACACAAGCAAAAGGTCAAACCTGTTCACCCCTTGTCTGACTCATGATGCCCAGAGTCTGGATGGTAGAGTTTTACAATGATGCTCCTGCCAGCCTTTCCCAGCCCAACTGGCACAAAGCTCTGGGTTGAAATACTGTTCTAATTCACTTTCCTTTTGCTTCTTTTAGAGCTTTTAAAGTGGTTTTTGAATCTCAAGGAATCAGCAGCAGAATTTACTGACTGAATACTCAACTGAAGGAAAACTGCCTTAAAATATGCAGCCATTTGTAACAGGTCTTTTTCTGATCCAGTTCTGATGTATCTTCTTTTTGGTAAAGTGGGCCATAAACTTTGAAGTGAAGGAGATTTAAAGACTTATTTCTTATACCTGGCATTGAGGCAGTCACCAGCAGCTTCACTTCACACTGTTCCTTCTTCATGGTCTGTTTGAGATCCTTGAAGAAGAGTCCTTCAACATAACCCACCACTTCCCAAAGGAAGGTAAGAGTGGCAGAAATGGCATCCATGCCCCATTCACACGGAGTCCTTACAAAATACATGATCAATCCTACCTGCAGGTAATAAGTAAGAGGAATATCAGGTTGTACACACTCTTTTAACTGTGCAGAGCATTATATAAACACAGAATAACAATACTGTTCTACCTTTCTCCATTCAGAGGGACAAACTCGTTAAACTTTCGTCCTGAAACTTTATACATATTAAAGAACAATCTGCCTGTAATATTCTTCCTTTTTCTAGAGATTGTGAGGATTGGGGTCAAAACGTACTCTTGCAGTGTAGCCTTAAGGACCACTGCAGATGAGGAAAATGGACAGTGTCTGCAGTTAGAGACTTCCTATTTTTTCGGCTCTGAAGTGCTGCCATGTAGACAACTCAGAAACTACAGAGGGCTCCCTGGAGAAGCACACACCTTCCTCCTCGTCTAACTACATTTTTCCACAATCTTGAAAGAAGCTGCTAGATTTGCTCCAAGAGGATGGTCTATCAGCAAAGCACCTTCTGAACCTAAATTAAGTAAAATAATTAAAGGTTTCTGGTGCTGGGACCTTCTAATTGTCTTCAACTCATTGGCCGAGGTTCAGTTCAGAAATCCATGACAGGTTGCTTAGGGATTTAATAAAAAGAAAAATGTTCCTTTTCCTCTCCACAGAAGGCCAGAAAGGCTAAGTGTAAGCCTGGTGATTTGCACCCACAACCAGGAGCAAGTATGAGCTATATAAGAAAAATTAAGTGCATTTATTGCACACATGAGGGCAGAGAAGAGATTCTGGGCTGCACAGTGGGCCCACAAGCTACTCACCAAGTAGTTAAACAGAATATGAGATGTCTGGGC
>WAAG01062240.1:0-21762 GCA_013390105.1 Tichodroma muraria
AAAGCTAAAACTTAGGGCATCAACACCTTATTGCAATCTAAGAGTCAACGGCATAAAATCTGAAGGCTGGAAAGGATTCAAGAAGTAAACCATGACTGAGATGAAAGAGAAATCTTAACTCTCATTATTAGTGATGGTTATGCCAGGTTAAGCATTGTCTCTAAAACAACTCCTGGTTATTTTTTCACAAAGACCTTTCAGTCTGCCTTCGTCTCTACTAGCGGGTTGGGCAGTGAAGGTTTTGTGGAGGAGGCCGTTTGTCCCCAGTACTCATGAAGGCCCAAAGGAAGAGTGAGGCTGCCTGGATCAAAACCCTGGTGCTATTTGCTTTACACTGTGACCTCTCATCTTCCTCGGCCCCTAGGACCTGGACTCCAGAGTGAAGCATGGTCATGTGGATATCAGATAAATGCTAGAACCCAACCAATATCAAATGAAAGCGAACTCATGCAGACAGAGATAATACTGCCTTCTGAATGACGATCATTGTTTTGCTCTTAAAAATATATCCAAGCTTTATTTTGGCTGATGACACAGAACACTGCAGAAAAGAGGGCTTGGTTCAACTTTCCTTGTATTATAATAGCCCTCTTTCATATCTTTCTGAAATGTACAACTGAAGAAACATTATATGCTAATACTTCAGCTAACAATAGCTATTCTACACAGAAATGTCTGATATCCACATAAGTTCCCAAAGTGGGGGTGGCAAGCTGTCTCTAGCTTCAGCAGGGTTTGAAGATTTGCATGATACAATAGATGCATGTAGCAGGAAAAACAGAGGTGAAGTGTACAAGGAATTAAAAAAAAGAAAAACAACTTTTTTTGACAGTATCCTATAGGCCAAAGGATTGCTTGTAGATAATCATGGATTAATTGTGAATGTAAAGAAAGAGACACCTTTTTTTATCAAAGCTGTTGCCTCAGGGCAAACTCCAGTGCCATGAAAGCCGAAATGTTTTCTTTTATCACAGTTCCTTTTCTGGCACCTGAAATTATTTCTTTCATGTCTGATAGTGAGGAACGAGGCAGCATAGCTCCCCAGAGATGAGCGATTGTTACCATGGTCTCATAGCATATTGGCAGCCGATGTGGCATCCATGTACACCTGTCACTCAAGCAGAGCAAAATGCAGATGTGGCACAAAAACCTGGGCTCACTCTCTCGGAAGCCTCCCCCGCTCACTCTGCACACACACCCCAAAACACACACACGTCTTCCTGAGCCCCCCTCCTTCCCAGGATGTGGCTGCTTTTCAGCCTACACATATGTGAGTGCACTCAGACGTTATCAGGCCTGTTTAATGCAATGATCCTGCATTAGCATTTCTGCAGGGCAAACACAAATAAACAGAAATGTGCTGAAAAAAAAATGTTTCAAACAAATTTCCTTGCAAGTCAGGCAGAGAGAGAGAGAGAGAGAGAATAGCAAGCAAATGAGCCAATTTCCTTCACATGGAAGTGAACTAAGACCTTTTTAATGAAGACTCCAAGGCTGAGGAGGGGTTGCTGGATAGATGCTTATTTACTTTATGATTTTCTTCAGGCTTTGGACCACTCACATCATTGTTGTTAAACAAGGCAAGGTGTTGAAAGTGTCAAAAGGCAAGCTGATAAAATTTTATATTAATCATAGGATCTGGGGATAATCTAGACTCTAGTAAAAGGCAGATGAAGGAGACAGGCCAAGCAATTTTTTCAGGAGATATTGGATCTGGTATGGGTGTGGGAAGCGTCTTTGGCAAGGGATGGGACAAAACTGCATTGGAAGAGGAAGAAAACATCACATATGTATGGCTCTAAGGTTAACAAACATGTTGAGGTGAACTGGATTTGTCCATGTGAATGAACTAACATTTTTGGTCAGTGAGACAGAAAGTATAATGTAAAATGTAATGTGAACCCTCTCGTCTCTCTCTTTTTTTCAAACAAATTGCCAATTTAGCTCCTGGGATAAAACAAATAGTGCACTGCCATTTTTTTTAAAGGGAAATGTGACAAGGAATCCGAATGTGTTCATCTCAAATTTGTAAATCCATTGCTTTATTGAACCATTTGTCCATTCTTATAAGCTGATTTATAATAACTGTAATGTGATTCATCATGTCATCTTGTAAATAAATGTGACACTTCATTAAACACAGTAATCAAATTTAGGCAGTCCCACTTTCATGCTAACAACTGAGACCTTTACGATTCTATTGCTCTGAAGATACTCCTACTCTAATGAAAGCAGCATCAAGCGAAGAATCAAATGAAGCAGAGGTAGATTTTCAAGAGGAGTGATGAATAAATAAATATCATTTTAGTAAATAACCAGTGATGAAATTAGTAATGGCCTGAAATTTACTGTAACAATGGTTTTACAAGATACTCCTGTTGGTATGTTTTATTGTCACTAAGGAATGGACAGTTTGAACATCTTGGAAAATCTGTTGTAGGATTAGCAAAATCCTTTTAGAGCCTGAATTTCAGAAAGAACTTTTTCATGCTATTTTTATGTTTGCCATCTGGGATGACACTGCAAGCTGGCAAACACAAGAATAATGTGAGATATTTCTATCACATAGAGTTAGCTACAGATTCATCAGGGAATGCAAGCATCTGAACATCAGTCAGATACCCAGAATCATCCCAACTTTGACCTGCTTTGAGCAATCAAGCAGACCCTCTATTAAAATTAACGTTTGCTTTCTTTCAGGAAATGGTCACCTCCATTTCCCAAGGGATAGATGTTCAAATCAAGGAAAATTCAAAGCAAGACACATGAGGAAGTAAGCACAGAATACAGCTTTTCTGTCTTGGTTGGGAGTGATTTAAGATGTTAACAGTAATTCTATGTTGTGAGCCAGATTTGAAGGTGAAGTAGATCATTGTGAATTACCTTGGTTAAAGATTTGGCCTACAGTCCTTAATTATGCCCTCTATTCATTAGCTGCAAGGAAAAATGTTTATTTCCATGGCTCTCCTCTCACACTGATACTGTTCTAGAAATGAGCATGGAATTCAAGATCGGAACATTTGAGCTTTCAAGACAGGAACGTGGGATGAAAAAGCAAGCAATATACTGAGTTATTTTAATCAGCATTATTGAGATTTTCGTGCACTACAAGGCAGAGCCTCTGCTTCCTATTCACAGGACTCTTTTTTAAGCCCAGTTATGTGGAAGCAATCATGACACTGAGAAACTGAGACGCATTTCAGATACAGCCTGGAATATCAAATGCATGAATGTGTGCTCGTGTATAGCTTTACTGCTAAAGTCTGATTTAGTTTTCCAAACAAAATTGGAGTCTTCTAAAATTGAAGACAGCTAAAGATAGCATTTTAAGCAGACTGAAAGAGAGCAATGGGAACTGCATGAAAGACAGTTCTCAGAAACAGGAGAAGTGTTGAAAGGTAGTGAAGGCTGAGCTCCAAAATGAAAGAGCCCTAAGTATACAGGCACCAAAGAAGGTGCCAAGGAAATTCAACTCCAGTAGAAACCAGGGACGATCTTTCACTATCTGTTAGAGGGTGCCCAGCACTTTCAAAGATCCGTATGTTAAACATCTAGCTTCATATTTCTAACAAGAGAATGGAGGAGGGTTCTGCATTGAGAGTCTGACAAGTAGAGAAGCCCAAAAGAGATTAGAGCGCCTGCAACTAGAAAAAGTAAAAAAAAATATATGGACAAAATGATGAAATAGGAAAGTAAGAGAAAGGAAAAGAGAAAATATTATTTCAAGTGTTCCTCACAGAAAATTTTGCTTGAACAGGAAAACAAAGAGAATGTGCTGGAAAAATTTAATCTAAAAGAAATGAAATCATCTTGCCTGGAGACCTAAAACTGTCCCTACACTCCACCAAAGTTTATAGTTCAGGAATAAAGAATGGATGGAGCAGATCTTGGAGCTCACCTGTTGAAAAACAAGCATCCTCAAAAGGAACAAAGAGGCCCTGAGATGGGGTGATAAACTGTATTTGTTAAATAGCCTGTAGCTAGGAAGCACTCTTAACGAAATGTGTGAAGAAGGAGTCTTAAGGAAGAGATAAAGGATGAGTTAATTTTATTTAAGTCATTCAAGATTCAAGTCTTCAGAAAGGATTTGGTATTATTTGGATTGGATCTGAGAATTGTTCTCACCTGCATGGCAGTACTTTGACATACTTTATTGAGAAGAGACACATGTACCCAAATAATTTCATTTGGAAATTGTGTGGAATTTATTTGGAATTCAATTTCAGTTGGAAATTGTGGAAACACAAATACCTAGTGTTTCTAGGTATTCTTTGTAGCAATGATCTTATAATTGTATTCTTTATTAAAAAATATTTTTTATAAAATTGATTTCAAGATGTCTTATATCAGCAGAAAAATCAAGACCAAATATTTGAAGCATAATCCATAACCTTGGCTAGCTCAGATGTGCCTGCCACTTGCCAGTCATTATCATGTGAAGCATTTCTGGTGCATGGGTCAGTTCTGGCTGCCAAGAACAGATGAGTGCTGATGAGAAAATATGAAGTATCTAGTGTGAAAGCCTTCACTTGTCCTCCAAGTAGTAGCTGGATTTTGCATTATCAGGATTTACTGTTATGTTCATGTGTTTTGAAGGAGCAAAATTACCAGATGCATGTGGGTATTTTACAGCAAACTGAACAATCTCCAGAATGAAATTTTATAATTCAGAGGTCCAGCTACCTAGAGGATCCATAGCTTTGAGATGGACATGCAGATTTCCTCCAACAATAAGTTGAGAGGACTAAACCTCAGAATGGGATCCACAGTATGGATATCCACAGCCATGGTGTACAGGAAAGGTGAGCGACGCAGGAAGAGAATTAGGAAATGCAGAGAATCCAATAAGGCATGGACTGCTGGGAAGTGTTTCCTCTTCAGCCTGTATGTATATACCAAACATATGAAGTTCAACAAGAGAAAGTGCCACATTCTGCCCGTGGGATGAGGCAACCCTGGGTGTATAGACAGACTGGGGAATGAGATACTGGAAAGCAATGCCATGGAAAGGGATCTGGGTGATGGCAGGTTGAACCTGAGCCAGCAGTGCCCTGGCAGCCAGGAGGGCCAACCCTGCCCTGGGAGGTATCAGGCTCAGCATTACCAGCTGGGCAAGGGAGGGGATTGTCCTGCTCTGCTCTGAGCTGGGGTGGCCTCACCTCGAGTGCTGGGGGCAGTTCTGGGTGAACAAGAGAAAATATTAAATTATTAGAGAGAGTCCAAAGGAAGGCAATGAAGATGGTGAAGGTTCTTAAGGGGAAGCCATATGAGGAGAGGCTGAGGTCACTTGATTTGTTCAACCTGGAGAACAAGAGGAGGAGAGGAGGAGAGAGAAGAGAGGAGATTGAGGGGAGAGCTCATTGCAGTTACAACTTCCTCATGAGGGGAAGAGGAGGGGCAGACACTGATCTCACCTCTGTGGTACCCAGCGACGGGACCGGACAGAATGGCCTGAAGTTGTGTCAGGGGAAGTTTAGGCAGTTATTCCTCACCCAGAGGGTGTCTGGGCACTGAAACAGATCACAGCACCAGACTGCTGGGGTTCAAAAAGCACAATACTCTCAGGGATGTGGTGTGACTCTTGGGGCTGTCCTGCGCAGGGCCAGGCATTGTACTTGATGATTCTTGTGGGTCTGTTCCAAGCTAGCTTATTCTGTGAAATTCTTGAAATGTGTTTTTTCAGCAGTACAATATTTTGCTTAATGTACTGTGTAGTAGTTGGCGTACTTGGACCAGACACAACCTCAAATTTAATTTCTTCTTCAGCCTGAGGTCTTCACAGAATCGCAGAATTGTTGGGTGGGAAGGGACCCTTATCTAGCCTAACCCATTCGTTCAAGCATGGACCTCAAGCACAAGTTGCCCAGGAGCAAGTCCAGTAGGGCTTTGAATATTCTCCATAATGGATACTTCACTACCTGTTCAGGCAAACTCTGCTGAAGTTTTACTGTCCTCACTGTACAAAAGTGTTTTCTTGTATTCACATTGGATTCTCAATATCTAAACTTATGCCCATTGCTTTTTGTCCTGTCACTGGGATCCATCAGTAACAGTCTGGGTCCCTCTTTTTCACTCCTTTTCATTGGGTGTCCATGTCTCACTTGATCTAGGAATTCTAGGGCTAGACAAAGAATTCCAGTGTCTTTCTCCAATGCTGAGCAAAGGGATAGGTTCACCATTTGACCTGCTGGCAGCACTCCCTGTACTGCATCCCAGGATGCTATTTGCCTTTTTTGCCGCAGGGGTGAATTGCTGGCTCATGGTCAGCTTGCTGTCCACTAGGATCATCAGTCATCTTATCATGGTGAATTTCAAATTACATGGTCTGGGCACGACAGCAGTAAGCCTCTTCTGGCAGTGTGCGGGGACTGGCCTGGAGTAGCAGTTTTTATGCTGTGTGGACATTTATCCATCGTAGGACCAAGGACCAGACATTATTTTTCCCAGAATAGTAACACAGCTGAAGACAATCTGAGCTGAACCCATCAGATATGGCATTGTTACTGTCATCATGGACAAGAATGGATATACACATTTTTCTTGTTAAATAGACCACAATGACACCAAAGATTTTTTTTGGGATGCAGTTAATGCTCCTGAATGGAGTTTAGCTGTGTCCAGCAAAGTGTCACAAGTAGCCTGGGTGCAGAACAGCTAAAGTGTATTTATTTTCCCCTTTGCATTGAATGTTGCTGGATTTGACTTATAAGCTCCCAAGCTACTCAAAGTCTTGGAAATTTTAATTGTGAAGTGATCAAAAACCCTCTAAGCACTTGCCATTGTGGTGGCATTTAGGGCAATCCATGTGGGGTTAATATTTATGGAAGAGCTGACCTATAACAAGGCAGGACTCCCAGTATTGCAAGCAATGGGAGATGAATGGACAATGGTCATTAATTTGGGACACATGGGAAGAAAATTCTGGAAAATCCCATGGGTTTGCTCTTTAGTTCTGGAACAAATGGGGAAGTCAAGACAGCTTTATAAGAACCAGTATGTTTCAGAATCACATCCTAAATGTTAAGGAGTGCATAGTCCCTTTCAATGTGCCATCCTAGCTGTGGCAAAAAGGTGATGTTGTCCTTTCTTTAAGAAATAGTTTCCATTTTTATTTTAGAACAGATTTCTAGTCTTCTAAGATGGAGAGACAAGGAAAATGAAACTTCATATCAATCTGTAAGTATAAAGGCATCTTTATATACTCTCTCTACCTGAAGAGGTAAAGTCAATATAACACCTAATGCAAAGATCCAACAAGGTTTCCATTGGTTTGCAAATCATTTGTTTTCCTTCAGTCCTTACCTAGCCTCTCCAGAAGTGCCAGCCAAATTCAGCAGATAGCAAATCTGTGCAGAGTGTAGAACGCTTATTAGAAAAACAAAAAACCCCATCTGACCCTATTCCAAAGGGACTTTGTGAAAAATAAAAAGAAGGCATTAAAGCACCCAATCTACTTTGCAATGTTTTGTCTTTGATTCATCCTTATGTAATCTAGAGGTCAAATCTATCATTCCAGCTCCCATAGCAAACTGTCTAAGTCCACCAGCTTGGGTGATACAGCAAGGAAGCTTAGTATCCCTGCTTGTCCAGGAAAAGGGGATGAGTGTGTAGAAGAGATATGGTAAAAAAAGGATCTAAAAAGTCCACGAATTAATTATGAAAGAATTAGGACACACTTATTGTGTTAGCTTTTCTTTTTTTCTTTTAACCAATTGCTAACTAACTGCTAATTTCTCAACTTCTGCACTCATCTTGATGTTCATTAAACCAGTGACTGGCACTATTCCATGTCTGGCTGTCAAAGTGCAGAGAAATATAGTAACAGGCTGACTGAATATGTATGATGCTGTCAAGCATTGCTACTTAGTGGCATTAATATTGCTATCATTTATTGTTTACATATTTAATGACCTTATTGATAGTATACACTGTTAGTACTACTAATTATAAGACAATAAACATAATTTATGAACAGTTTATAAGGAAATATGTAATAAGTGATTAGTGACAATACCTGAAATAGTTGCAGTTTATGTGTGTGCATGCCATGGATGATTTTAGATTGATATTATTGTCATATAAATCTGTTTTGACACTCTTAGATATCAGAAAGTGACCTATATAGAACCATTTTTGTCTTCAGCAGAGAACTGATCAAAGCTATAATTATGGTGTGATTGCCTTGGTTTTACCTCTAGTTAGTGAAGAAGAGAGTAAAGAAAAAAGAAAATTAAAAATATCTCATAAGTCAGATTTTTCAGGTTCTGACAGGTCTAGTTTTTTGTCTGGCTGCACATTATTTCTTTAGCTAAAACCTGAGGAGTTATAGGCCATATTCTAAGACGCGTTGACCATCTTCAGAGTATCCTTGGATTTTAGGACATGACCTATCTTCCCAAAAGGAAATCTTTGTCCAAAGCATTCATTTTGTAGTCTTTAAGTGCCTAAACTCACTTTGATAGTAGCTCAGTGTTGCAGCTTTGCAAAAAACTGCAGATTTGATGTTAACCACCTGAAATGTGACCACAGGAATAATGGCAGAGACCCTCACTCCTGGGTCAGCTCAGAGCCAGTTTTCTTGGTGAGGACCAGGACGATTTGCAAGAAGAGCTTTGGGAAGCATGCCACATGTGAGCTGTCTCTCCTTGTCGTCTGTCCTTGTACTCTCCAGGACAAGAGCATCCTCTCTGTAAGCCCCTGGGACCCACAGGAGGTACCCAGGGGTGCGGTCTGCCTGCAGCCTCTGTTGTCCTGTGTCCTGCCCGTACTGCCACATCTGCAGCACCAAGTCCCATATGGGTGGCAAAGGTCACAGGAGAAAGAGAGAAGCCTTTGTGCTGCCAGCAGGACTAAGGCACCTGGTTTAAAATTGACTCAGAAATGCCACTAGGAGAAGCAGACCTGAATTCTTCATAGGCATACCCAAAACAGCTTCCCTGTCAATGTTCACAGCTTTAATCTTCTCAGCTGCATGTAGTGCTGGCTAGCAAAAACTACCTATTTCTGTGTATAATTATATGATTAAACACTATTCTTTGTAAAGAAAACTGTAGAAATTTGAAACTTTCACTATAAACACTGCACTTTTTGAGAAAGGTGAAGGAAGAGGAGAAACTTTTAGCAGCAGCCTGCACATGTAAATCATAAAGGAAGAAGGACTGATCCTGTCAGTCCTCCCACAATGCCTTTCATTTCCGACCTGTTGCTGCTTGCACAGATCTGGGTTTTAATGTACTGAAACATGAGTTTTTAAACAAATACAAACACCTTATCAGCACAGAATTCTATCTCCAAGATCAATGCTAAGAATCAAAAGTAGTAGAAGGAGAAAGGAATAAAGGAGAAACACAGAATGAATAGAGGGCCAGGAAATGAAAGAATAGAAGGAGAACAGTAAAGGGACACCGAATGGAGAAAGCACAAAATGAAAGACATAATAAAGGCCTATTTTTATACTGACATGAAAAATGCATCTTAGTGGTTTTACAAGCAATTGTGAATTCAAGAGTGTCCACTCATTTCTGACTTCAAGTAACAGAATCAGCATGTGATAGATTATGTTATGCTCATTCATATGCATATAATTGTAAGAAATTTATTTAGTAGAAAAATAATGAGTTACATGTGTAGGATTAGCAAGGTTACTTTGGCAAAGGCTTTACCCAGAAAAGTTTCTTTTTAAGATCTTAAAGAACATTAGAAGGTTAACTGAAAAGGAAAGTTCTTTCTGAACTTAATTTCTTGGAAAACATGGATCTGACCTTCCCTCCTCTCTTTTGAGAATTACAGACTTACCATGATTTACTCCATTGACATATGCTCTGAATGGAACTGGTTATATTTGAATGTAAGTGCAATTATATGTAAGTACTATAATTTTATCACCATGATGCTACAGCTATTGATTACAGATAATTGTCTAAAGTCTGCAGATATGGTTGTGTAAGGCTGACAGCTAGTAAAATCTGTTGGGTGTCATCTCCCTGTGCTATTGGATGAAAATTAAATTAGACCTTAAGAGCACCACCCCATTTCAATAGATATCTGAAATTCAGCAGGTCATTATTTTATTGCACAATTTCTAAAGTGAGAAAATCTAAACTTGTTTCTGGAAAGTGCCTGTAGAACTATAAAAGTGAGAACTATTTTAGTTATTGTCTCTCAGTGTCTCAGATCAAAAGACTACAGTTCGCAAAAGGCATTTCTGTCTCCAAGGAAAGCCATTCCTTGGCATCATTATTTCTAAGAGAGATTGTACAGGACAAATTCTTCTTCTCTTGCTTCTAAATTGACTTCAGATTTGTCTCACAACTCCAAAGCTACAACATTCTTACATTTAATGTAGAATGTTTATAAGTGAGTTTATTCCTGCAGGTAGAATTCAACTAACCAATACCTCAAAAGGTGAATCAAAGAATTTTTAAGTTTGCAGTTCTGAGTGTTTATGTTTTTTTGCTGAAGTTTGAAATGCAAAAACCAAAGTGTTAAGATCTTCACAGAAATGTCCCTCTTTCTGGGCAATTCTAAGATTCTCTTCCCAAACTAGCCAGATTGTCCTCCAAGTTACAGAACATTGTTCTGAGAGGATGAAAAGTTTTAGAAATGCGCTTTTGCTTTCAAAAACATCAGAAAATCCTTCATGTTTACTGTACTGTGAAAATAAAACGAGACTTCTAAGTAAAAAAGCCTATTTCTGTATGATTTTTCCCACTGTGTTATAATTGTATTCAAAATTGGTGGAAACTGACGAAACAGCAAAAAATCCGAGGTTAAAGAGAGAAATTTAGAGACTATAACTAAGGTAATCCTCTGGACAGCTGAGCACAGCTCCTAATGAAATGAAAAGACAGCTAAAGCTTTGTCACATCATCCCATCAAATGGGGTTCACTCACAAGATGCCTCTCTCACTAAACAGGCACTCATAGCCAGGCCCATCATAACCCCACAAAACAAGTCCTAACTGATTAGAGTAGGACAATCAAAGAGTGTCTGGGTGTCAGAAATGCCTGGTATACCAGGGGCCATTGGTGAAAAGCTGCATATATGTATAATACATATTTGTTCCTGTAAGGATGTCTGCTATCTATTAATTAAAGGCTCTGTAATTTCATTTCGACCACCATACCTGGCTTCTGTTCATTATTTACAGTAATCTCTTAAAAGAGTGAAGTATCCAACATTTCAGTATCAGTTATGTACTGCTTATGTTTCAAACAGAGCCTATTCATGAGTGTTTCAGCGAGCAGAGCAGCCCTGGTGCCAGGCAATCTTCATAGAATCATAGAAAATACTGAGTTGGAAGGGACACATCAAGATCATCAAGTCCAACTCTTGTTCCTGTGCAGGACACCCCAAGAACTGCACCACGTAGCAGAAAATATTGTCCAAATGAGGTCTCCCCTCCGTCTCTTCTCCATACTGAACAAACCAGGTGACCTCAGCTGCTCTTCATTTGGCTTCCCCTCAGGAACTTTCAAAATCCTCATGTCCCTCCTTTGGATGCTTTCTAATAGTTTAATATCTTTTTACATTGAGGCACCCAAATCCACACACAGAACTCTAGGTGAGGCTGCCCCAGCTCAGAGCAGAGCAGGACAATCCCCACCCCTTCCTGGCTGACGATGCTGTGCCTGATGCCCCCCAGCCCTCCTGGCTGCCAGGGCACTGCCAACTTATGGTCAACTTGACATTAACCAGGACCCCCAGGTCCCTTTCCACAGAGCTGTTCTCCAGGCTCTCTTTCCCCAGTCTGTACATACATCCAGGGTTTCCCTGTCACAGCTGCAGAATCCAGCACTTGGCCCTGCTAAATTTCATATGGCTGGTGATTGTTCATTCCTCTAATTTGTCTGGGTCTCTTTTTTCTCAAGGGAGTCAACAGTTCCTCCCAATTATGTGTCATTGGCAAACTTTCTGAGTATTCCTTCACTCACGAGTCTGAGTCATTAAAGAAGATATTGAAGAGCACAGGGCCAAGGATGGAGCCCTGTGCAGCCCCACTAGTGAGAGGTCCCCAGTCTGATGTCATTCCATTCACTGCAACCCTTTGCGCCTGACCTCTGAGCCAGTTGCTCACCCATCACATGATGCATTTATCCAACTGTATGCTGGATATTTTGTCCAGAAGAATGCCATGAGAGACCATATCAAAAGCTTTGGTGAAATCCAAAAGGCTTGTGGGGACACTTCTTCGTGGAGGATGAGCTCATGACCCGGATGTAGAGCCTGAGCTTATTGCTTGTCCCCTCACCACTGTTTTTGCCTCCCTGGGGCTGGAGAAAAGCTGAGTGTGCAGGCTGGCCCTGGATGAGTACCTTCTGTCTTAGTGCTGTTCAGAGGGAAAAGTGCTGGAAGATTTTTTAATCTTGATTTTTCAAACTAAGATGACTTATTTGTCTTCACATTTGTTATGAAGAAAAAGATTGGTGTTGCTTACATGGCTGAGTTGGTGTGATCTTCAAGCTGTGCATAGCCTGAGCTCCCAATGTGGTCATCACCTGTTCCTTTAAGATGGAGGATGTTTCCAAGTTTTGGGCTGGCCTTGTTCAGGCCCTTTGAGTGCTAATGCAAGCAAGTAGTAATGATAGCATGATGATGTGTGTCTTTCAAAGCATGAAATGACCACTGCAGGTGGTGACAGCCCTAAAAACTGGAAACTGCAGCCTTTAAAAGCTCACAAACTTTTTTATGAGACTAGGAAATAGTAGAGCAGAAGTCCGTTCCCTGGATGATGATAGCAACATGAGTAGGAAATGTACAAACCTAACCCACTCTCTTTGCAGCCTGCAGCCTGGAGTCTTTCAGGACTCCAACTATGCAGGGAAGAAGCCAGGAATGCCTCCTTTGGGAACACAGCTAATTAGAATATCCTGAAATTCAATGTCAAAACCTGGCCAGAAGCCTTAAAGAGAAATCCCGTATTTAGAACTCAAGTAAAGTAACAGCACAGCCACAGAGAATTTCTTCATTTGGGGGGCTTTTATATTTCAGAGGGAAGGAGGTTCTGTGGCTTTTTTTAAATTTGTTTTTTAGAGAATTTTAATGGGACCACAAACTTGTGTTGTGTTTCGTTACAAAGCCCATCACTTTGAAACAAGTGAAGGTCAGAGAACAGGCTTCAAATCTTTCACTTCTCTTTGCTTTAAATTTCTATACATTGAACTCTGAAATATGTTGATGGAATAAAGCAAAAATATAGTGTGTATCTTTAATGCTGCTTTTCTCACTAATAGAGTGGCAGATTGTGGAGGGGGTCATACTGTTGCCAAGTATGCCTACGTTGTAAATAATAAAATTCTAGCAAAAGCAAGTGACTGGTCATGCAGAAGAATCAAAATGTTTCCTACCAATGTGGTGAATCCCTTCTGCTAGCAATTAATTGTGAACTATTTATAAATGATATTTTCTTCTACTTCTAAAATTTTTGTTTATTGCAGTTGTAGGCAACACCAAATAATGCCTAAATTAAGAATCTGGAATACTACTTTCCAGCAGCATTATAACCCACTTTCCTATGGTGCTTCTATACATTTAAATTTAAGCCCCTTTTGCAATTGATGGAATTGTGCATTTGTTTAAAACGACGCACGTGCCTGACTGTGT
The DNA here is from genome assembly GCA_013390105.1 of Tichodroma muraria. NCBI lineage: Eukaryota > Metazoa > Chordata > Aves > Passeriformes > Sittidae > Tichodroma > Tichodroma muraria. The sequence goes on from WAAG01062240.1 coordinate 13,604, forward strand.
GGCTGGACATGGGCAAGCACATGGCAGCACATCAGTCAGAGGTTAGTTACAGGCTCGAAAACGCTCAGAGAAAGCTTCATCACTTTTTAGAACATGAGAAGTACAAAGGTTACAAGTAGGCAAGTCCCGGTTTAGTATTTTATTATGGACATTTACATCAGCACTGGTACTTCCCTTTAAAAAAATTCTTATTAGAGTGTTTTATCCAGACCTCTTTTTATGAGACATTAATAGAGTCTTTATAAAACCATGGGTTAGTTAAAAACTTGCCTTAGATGACGGTGTCATTACTGGTAGGCCCATGCTGCTCTTTTGGCATTCATCAGCTGGAGGCAAGTGGGGTGTCTCATGGGGAGTTGAGAACTTGCAGGTTATCACTTTGATTAGCTGCTGTAGGCAACTGGTGGCTACTGTAATTGCCTCTGCAAGCCTGAAATGAATATACATTTCCTCTGACAAGGAAACAGTAGGAATATATGCCTAGTGGAAGCTTTAGGTTCCTATAATGCCAGGGAGATCAAATTAAAAAAGGAGAGAGAGAACCTGTTGCTATCATACTTCATTAATTAAGCATCAATTTAGAAAATACTATGGCATTGACAGGTTTGGGACTGGCTACTGACACTGTTTGGCAGGGACAAATTTTCAAGTGTGTTAATGTGTAAGCCTTATGGAAGATAATAATGCTGTAACTGGGGACTGTCTTTAAAATATTGGTTTAAATTATGATGTACAAAGTGACCCTAATGATTTAAGTTTTTTACACAGTTATTTTAGAGTAGTTCATTCATTAGCAGCCATGTAGGCAGCACCAGGAGCAGGCTGCCTAATGAGAGGTGTGGGGAGAAAAACAGAAGGGGAGCAGAAACTTTTGCACAGCTCTAAAAGTGTGGGTCTTGGGTGCAGAGAAGCAACTCAGGGATGACAAGCAAAAAATGGGTAACCAGGAGCCAGAACTGCAGCTGAGATCCAAACAGCCTACACATTCATCTTCTCTCCCAGTTTTGATTTACATCAGCATCCTGTGTTGTTCCATTTCTTTTCCCTCTTCAGAAACCTTCTTCTGCCTGTTTCTTTGGGAGATGTGCCAACTGTCGGGCCCTGGCAGTAGAGAAAGTGCAGGAGCTCAGCTCTTGGCAGCTCCATCTCCTTGAAACATTGTGGTTATGTGAGCTGAATGGCAAATGTTGGGACAAGGTGTTTCAAGAGGGGGCTGGCTGTCCAGCCCCACAGCCACTGAGACAGACATCCCGGCGTGATGCCCATGATGTGCTGGGAGGCGCTCGGGGGAGAAGGCACAGCGGAGGAGACCTGCCCTGCTCTTCCACAGTCACCAGCATCACCTGTCAAAGAGCTGTCTGCCTCCAACCCACAGGGACAGGGGAGTCCCTGGACACCTGCCAATGGGTCAAAACCTCTGCAGGTTTTGGTTCAGTCCCAGTTCATTTTCTGCTTTGTGTGGATGCATGTGCTGGTTTATTCATCAGCGGCATTTTCCTATCCTGAAAATTATCTGACCATTCCCAGCCCAACAGTGCAGACTGATATTGAACAGTGAGTCCAATGGGTCATAGTGTTTTGTCTTTTCCAAAAGCACAAACCTGTAAGAGGTAATGAAGTTGCACCTGTGTCATCAAGAGTGAAATTTGGCCAAGTGCTTCCGAATGGGGAAAGAAAAAGAATAGACTGGAGGGCACTGATATACTTTTGTTTCTTGCTGGTAATGTAGCTGCCGCTAATACTTTTGGGAAGGACAGGGTGAGAAATGAAAAAAAAAAATCCCTAAAATGAGTTTTGATATCAGTTTTTAAGCCATTGCATCATCCTGGGGATTTATCATATCATAGCCCTGGAACTGAACTTCAGATACTTTACGAGGAGAAGATTTTATTAAAGGCATTATGTTTTCATACAGAAAAAATTGAGTGGATTCTATGTTCTTTCTCTTTTCTCACAGGAAAACAAGTTGAGTATTTAGCAATCACATACTTCAGGATAAAAATGGTGTGTGTGCTTTTCACACATTTTCTGCATAAATATTTTGAGGTTCTTGTAAAACAGGACAACTGCTTTTTTTATTCTTCATGAATCAGCCCCTATGTTTGAAACAAATCGTTGCAGCAACAAGGAATGACAGCATGACAGCCTAGTAGGTTATTAATGGGAGTGACAGCCTGCAAATCAGAAATCATGGCAGTGCATCTGTATGAACAGCAATTTGTGCTCAGTTGAATAACCAGGAAATCCACAAAATCAGAAAAGGTTGGGGGAGGAGATGAATCAAACAGAAACATTTTTAGATAACCCAAACTTTCTAGAAATAATTGGAATGTCAGGGGAATAGCAACATTCAAAAGTTTACTAGTACAAATACTTAGATTCACATATGTTTGTTTTGATGCCCACTAAAGACCTAAAATTAAACAAAAGAAATGAGGGAAAATGTAAAAACGTTGAGAGGGGCTTTTTTTATCTATTACAGTAATATCACCAAGAAAATGAAACTGCAACCTACTTAGCTGCTTTATCATATTTTGTGAACAAACTTTATTCACTATATATTCCAGAGAGTAGAGCTCTGTGAGATGAATGTTAGAAACTTTCCACTTAGAAAAATCTCTGTATAATTTATAAATGCTGGTGTTTTGTTTTTTCGACTATCTAGTTCAGTTGTTCTGTATAAGAAAACAGAGAAAAACAAGTATATTTTGTTTCTCTTTTGGAAGGAATGATGAAATGTAAAGTACAGGTTAGCATGTTTCCAGTCTTAGTTTACATGTGAGTTTATGGGGAAACACTTTATGTACCTATAGATGTAGGGTTAAATTGTCTACACAGGTGTTCTTGGGTTTCCTAGATGTTACTAAAATTCTTCTGATGGGCATTTGAATCTGAATTTACCGTTTCATTGTTAATGGGATCCATCTCTGTTAACAATGAATTTTTAGTGTAAATCTGTCTTGGTTTGAATGACAGGTGTCTGCTAGGGAAGACAGGATTGGAGAATGTAAACCCCCTCCCTCTGAATAATTATAATTTTGAAATTAAGGGGGCTCTCAGGCAAAAATATGGGAATGGGAGTAACAGTTCTTTATTAAGAGAATTAAAATACAGTGATATAAAAAAAAAAACCCTGACAGAGTCAGAATACAACCTGACACCCTGTGGGTCCAATTGTGACACCCTGTGGTAGCAGTCCAATTCAATGGTGGCTGCAGTCCTTCTGGAGTGGCAGATGTGGTTCTGTTGAAGTGCTGATCCTGTAGAAAGGGTGTCATTTCCTCTGAAGATCCAGTGGTGGTGTAGATGTGCCTGGTGTCCCTCTGGGAATCCAGTGAAGAAAAGGCTGCCTGGTGTTCCAAATCTCAGATTTTTATCCACGTAGGAAATGCTTGGCTCCTCCCCCTGGATGGAGCATCTCCCAATGGGATGATGTAATTTTATCAGTCATGCAGTGAGAATCAATGGCCCATTAGCAGAAGATATCTCTCTGGACAGGATGGGTTGTGGAAGAGATAAAGAAAACTGCCCCACCTGGTTTTTTAACAACTGGCCCATGGACAGAGGATTACCCCACCCCCACCCCTGACCCCAGTTTTCAACAGATGCTGATAGAATACATACTGCTGGTTACATCTTGCACTGAAACCCAAGACAACTTCTCAGTAATGTCAGTCTTTATATTTTCATGAACTGAAGAATTCAAAAAGGGGTTTTAGTTTCAGTTACACAGAAATTGTTGCAAGTCACCACCCAAGATCAGAGTAAATAACATTTCTGACTACAGTCCCAGTATGGAAAGTGGAAAATTTGGCAGATCTAACCCTCAAATTGTAGGTTGCTGCAACATATAGATTTTAAGTTTGTGCATCTCAGTTCAGATTCTGCCCTTTCAATTAGTGTCAGTTGTTTAACCTAGGGGATATCAATCCCTCAGTGCTACATTCCAGCCATACTATTACTTGGGCAGCAAAACTTTACTTTGATTTATGTGTTCACTGAGGACTGCAAACTCCAGGAATATGAACCTCTTTTTGCAGATCCTTGTTAAGTGCAGTAATTTGCTTTATTACTGTATAGGGGTTGCTAAAAGTGGGGAAACCTGAACAAGGCAAGGGCAAAGAAGGTCCTAATTTCAATGAAGAGGGACAATAGCTCTACTCACCATGAAGAGCATTTTCCTGATCATCAGGTCATCCATACCTGAAGCATAAACTTTCAGTGCTCCAAAAGAAGGAAAAGAGACATTCCACATATAGACAGACCACATGCAGTCAGAAGACCCATACCCTAAAATATACATTCCTCCCAAAAGCAGTAAACTATTCCCCGCTTTGTCTGCCTGTTTGATTCTAGCATAAAAGTTTTAAAAAAAATGTATCTGATGAATCTGAAAAATCCATTTTAGTTTGTGATGAGTTTGCTTTTTTTCTTTTTTTTTTCCCCTGGCTTTGAATATTTCCAATAGCTTTTTTTGGTAATAGGGTTTTCTTTTTTCCCGTTGTACTATCAAGCAGGCAGCCTTTGAATCTCATGTTTAAGTTTTCTTTCCAATGTTACAGTAGCAATTTTGCATCTCTTCTTCATCAGCCTTTGTGCTTCATTTGTGTTAGAAGTTAGCTTACTGCTATGGGTAACCTTCAGGCAGTGCTATAATTCTGTCTTGAAGTGGGAAAAAAAAGAGCATGCCTTTTTGGATCACTAAAAAATAAAATAAAATGAAACTAACTCAAAAGAAAACCCCTATTGGTTGAAAAGCTTTTTAATGTCAATACAAAATATAAACAAAAAGTGGTTTCTGAATGAAGTATCAAGACAAATAATCCTCTTGCCCATCTGTTATACTAAAATGGCTGCTGTGGTACAACGTTGAGAGGATACATGTGCCAGTAATGGATGAGATAAAAGCAGACATATGCTAGCAAGAAAGAAGAAAAAAATGTTCGTAATAAGTTATGGACTGAACCAGTATGGAAAAATATATTCAGACATGAAAGTACAGTATCTGCCTATCTATGTGTAAAGCACATATTTCCACTGCATATAATTGTTCCAGTTGCTTAGTGCTTTCATCCCAAAGGACCTCAAGAATGCAACATGTCACCAGCCTCAGCCTGGGTAAGGTTAATCCTAAAAAAAGACTTCCCCATTTTCCTTAGAAACTGCTCATGAATCTATTAAATGACCTTTGTGATTACTTGGTATTCTTGGAATAATGTCAATTTACCTGTGGATCAATTCTAAGGTTTGACCAAACTGAAAAACAACTACTCTGCTTTTAAGGAATAGAGAAACACAGAAAATATACTCTTTTCAGGTTTATTTGTGAGAATTTTGTGGAGCTGTACATGAGATAGATTGAAGTATACTAGAGATTGCCTCTTGCCCTTGTAAATAGAAAGACTGGTAATGACTGAAAGCCACAACACCTGGAAGTCTGTGGTTTGTATGAAATAAATGGGTCTTCTTAGTTACAGTCCTGGCAAACTTCAATTTGTCTGAAGAATAACTAAAACAAAGATGGTGACACAGAGGCTCCTTCATGCTCTGCTGCCAATGAGCCTCGTCTTACCCTCTGGTTGAAAAATGGTATTTCCTACAGGAAATTCCAAGAACTTAACACATGTAGTCACTCTAAATTGAAACTAGTCCAAATCTCAGATTTTATTTTTTTTTCCCCACAAAATTAAGCTTTTCATTTCAAAGTATTTCATTTTGGTTGCACCAAAACTCTGAAATAATGCAAGATTCACATTAAAATCTCCACAGACATTGCACTGGGACCTGTAGGGGACAGAATACATTTCCTGTGGGCCTTTAAAAATTATAGTCCTGTTGATCCCTGGTCTCATTTTAAAGTAGACCTATTTCCCACAGCTAAGCTGGCATTCTAGGGAATGCCGGAAAGGAGAGGTGCGCACAAACAAGCACACACGACATCCTCAGCAGTCAGTTTGCTCTTTCCATTTCATTCCCCTCAGGAATCAGTTTTGCAGCCCATAGACTGGTCATTCCACAGAGACTGAACTCCTGAGCACGGGAGAGTCCCCACAATTCACCACAACAGCTTAACCTGGAGTAACCTCAGCAGGCCTTCACTACCTGCCATGTGAAGTTTCCTGTCAGCCCCCTGAGCCTTCCCTCTGTGCTGTGCCCAGCAGCACGTCGTGCCTTCACATCAATTCCTGTTCTGCCTTGGAGCACCAAGCAGTGGCCAGGAAATCAGTGTGCTGGCTGAGGATGGTGCTTCTCTCCCAGCTCCTATTTCATCATGTTTATTCATATTTTTCACTCTTCTCCTTTGCAATATATTAAAATTATAGATTTAGGGGGAGCGTGTGTTTGTGGGAACAGTTTTTCAGTGCATGGTAATATTTATTGTTCCTCAGCATTGAAAAATTAGTCCTCGTGTTCATAACCACACAGGAAGACAGGGATTGCTGCTGACCTGTGAACACAACGAAGCTGGTGAGTAAAACTGTGTTCAAACTTTTCAGGAAAGGCTTAAATATATTTCATTTTGCAGGAATGTAGTGACTTATAACACTAAGTGTGTAAGACAAATGCAATGTAATTAATGCAATTCAGCTTTCCTTTACATCAATAATGTCCATTCTAATGTCCATAATATTGTGGACTACTCTTCAGAGACTGCTGGAGGAATGAATATAAGAACAGAATTTAGCCAGCTTTCATCAGTTGCAGGGGTATGTTCATAACAAGAGGCAAGACACTGGAACTTGGCAGTGTCAGGATTCCTCTGCAGAAAACCAGGCTCAACACATGATATTTAAGTTACAGCAGGACAGAGAAATGAATCTAGCAAACCAAAATACACAACTTGTGATTAAGTAGTGTCATATCCACAACTGATGATTAAGTAGTGTCATATCCTTCTTCATGAGGATACATGAATCTTCATACATACATGAATCCATGTATGCAAGCTTAGACAATTACTCCTCTGTGGTTCTACCAAATTATCATGCCAAGGATTTACTGTTGCCTTTGAAAATATTCGGCAATTTTTTCATACAATTAGCTGCTACACTCAACGAGGTTAATTCTCAGAACAAGTATTGAACCTGAATTAAAATCACAGAGCAGAACAACCCAGATTGCTTTTGGCTATTTAGATCCAGGTGTGCTGTTGAACTTTGGATTGTGTCTGTTATTGTAAGTAAAAGATCAGATCTAATATATACACTATGGTTCATTCTATTTTCTTCCAACACTTTTTTAGATTTTCCCTCTAGACTTCTCTTGTCCTTTCTTCTTCTACCAGGACAAAGATATTAAGATAGGCAAGGGTTACTTATATTCAGATTTGCTAGGAGCAATGGAATTGTGATAAATTTGTATCCAAAATCAATTAATTTGTTTAAAGATGTGAAAGATTAATCATGGGAGGGGAGATGAGATGGAGATAAGTCTACTGAGATAAGATAAATGACTCCAGGCTTTTGACAATGATTTTTCACAAATGATAGAAAATACCAAATCTTTGGAAGAACTACGTGGAAACCACAGTGCATGTGCTGCAGAAATAGTGACATCCTCTACTAATTTCTGTGTTCCCACAGAATAAAGCAGGGGAGTGTCTCAAGGGCATGAATAGATTTCATGATTTTATTGTGCTCAAAAACTTTCCAAATTTTTACAAATTGTTGGCAAAAGATTTAATTTTAAAACAAACCTTCAACCATTTTAAAATATTTTAGCATGAGAAAGAAAGTGTACTTTGCGATCCCAATTACTTGTCTGATCAGCCAACATACTCTGCTTGGACAAATACACACAATTGCAGTGGAGAATCCATGTCAGTGTACGACATGTCTTCCAATGCTGAATAAGTAAGCAGCTTGATGACTGCAAAGGGCTCTTGAACCACTGATAAATGCTCCTTCTTGTTGCATGGAGGAAAAAGAATCTAGTTTTGAGGCCACTAATTAATTACTTGGTCCTACCTCATACTCCGACACGGGCTTCCTTGGGTGTGTTGTTCAAGTCATTTAGAACCTGTCCATACAAAATTTTTTCTGACTACAGTGGTGCGCCTGGGTGGAATTTGGTTTCTGAGTGAAAATATATTTGGAAATCTGTGGATATCAACATTTTCACTTGTAGAATTGTTCTGATTTCTAGAGTCCTGTTGCTGG
>WAAG01062253.1:2173-20136 GCA_013390105.1 Tichodroma muraria
GTGAGCTCCTTCACTCCCACCAATGTCATTAACACTCCAGGAGACTCAGCATTTTGGAGAGGATGCTCAGTGCCTAGAAGAATCAGGATGTAATTGCCAATTTCAAGCTTATGTATAGAATCATGTCTCAGGCCAGGACATGGGAAGGAAGAAACAAACTGGCTGCAGGAAGTCATACAAACATCACCAGTTGCTTTTGTAGGAGTAGGTGTCCCTTCAGAGAGGAACTTTTTCATTTCTAAAGACTCCTGCCTCATAATAACACACTGAAGAAGAAGCACAGCTATTCTTCCAGAGACATATATTCTCTTTAGGTAGCATGTTTGATTCCTAGAAATGGAAAGGCATACAGGGAATAAAAATGGCTGTGTTCAATCAGATTAAATGGATATCTCATTAGTTATTCCACATAATTGGAATCTTTCACAAAACGGAAGAATGGACCTCTAGTATAGCTTAAAACTGGGAGTTTGTTGCTGAGAGTGGGGCTAATAGGGAAATCTTAAAGACAGACCTGAGACAGACCTGAGATGTTAAGAAGACAATGATTGGAGATTATAGCATAATGGATCCCCTAACAAGACATAAATAATATAGTATCTATCTTTACAGTCAAGGAGAGAGCAGTTTTTGTTTGTTGATTAACCAGACAGATCAGATCAGAGACTGGCAAAATGCGTGAAATATACTTTAAAGAGACCTTACATTTATGGAAACATTTTTGAAACTGGAATACTCAGTTTGTGCCGGGTTGTGGGATAGGCATGTAGGTATGATAGGCTATGAAACTGGACAAACAGTTCCCCCATGGGTTTTTATTTCTGAATGTTTTGTATTTGGTGAATAGGTTGTTTTATTTTGTTTCAGAGTCTTTAAAAATATTTTACAGTTGAAAGCAAAACCATTTCTGGGTATATAGGATTTCCTTATTTCCTCAAATAATCTCATAAAATTGCCATGCTTTTAAGATAGCAATAGTGTGCAGAGGGATGGAGTATGTGGTTAATTTACATTTTCCATTTGTAATAGTGTAATGAATGTGCTAATTTTTCTTATATCTAATAGATGAAAAATCGGCCCCCCATCTATCACTGAGTGAGGATCTTCAACATCAGTCCTCATTTCAGCTGTTTTGTGGCCCACATGTAGCACTGGCCTCAGCCACAGCTCTCACTGGCATCACTCCACACATCATTGCATATTTGAGCCTACTTACCCTATGTGTGAATGGAGAATGCAAGTGTATTTTTATAGTATGTGTCAGAATCCAACAGGAAGTAATTACACGGTCTTACGTGAAAATGTGACAAGAATAACTACAGGCAAGGAAAGATATTGTGTAGAACCCTGTAATTTTTCCACTCTTAGCTTGCAGGCCAATTCCCTTCCGCTCCTCATAAAATGCTCTCTGCAAAGTGGCCAGTATGAGAAAGGAGGAGCTCAGTACTTTATGGACAACACACCTCCCTATCCCCAAAAAGAAAAAGGATTGATGTTGTAATGCGATGTCAGTAACAAAAATGAGTGCACATAAAGGGGCATGGATGCTCAAATTGCCTGTTGCTGTCTAAGCATGCACCTGGGCACTCTGGCTGGTGTGTACTGCTCAGTGATGTGAGTCCTGGAGCAGAACTATGAACATTACACCCCCTGGAGTGCACATTCCCTTTCTTTCTAGACAGCTGTACTCAATGTGGCTTGATCCAGAAGCAGGCCAGACAGAGGCCCTTGCAAAGAAATGTCCTGCAAATTGAGCTTCCTACCAAAGTGTTGGCCCCACTCCAGCCCCTGGGAACCGACACTGAGGGTGGCTGGGAGGCTGAGCCACTTGAACCACACTCACTGCTTGATGCAAGATGGTGTTTGAAAGTAACCTATGGTCCAAATTAGCAAATGCACAGACTTGGCACTTCACTGCTTGTCAAAAAATTCCCTCTGCTGGACATTTGTTCAGAGACAGTCTTTGCCAACTAGGCCATGTTACACATCCCAACATTTGCATATTTCTATTAAAACATATATTATTTTGTTCAATTATGACATTTTGCTTCATTCTTAGCCTGAAACAATATTTGAAATATCACCCCGATACTCCGTAATTATACCCTATATATTGCACTGAAAAATTGTAAGAGCATGCAGACTACTCAGGCATTCTATTCTTTGAGTACAGCATAGAGAATAATTATGGTTTCTCAAATTCTCTGAGTAATTAATTTGAAGAATTTAATTATATTTTTCATATTAATTATTAATGTATTATTCACCCAACATAGTCAGTTCATAATTCATAGATGTATTATTCAAGTAATTTAGTTGATGAATTTCATAGTTTTGAATAAGTTATTCAAATTTTTTTTAATTATTCACTCAGCTCTACGAATGTCTGTTGACTCTTGAATATCAGCCATAGTGTGGCAACTTTTTTTGCAGGATCTTATGAACACCTGACATTAAACCCAAAAGCTAGAAAAATGCTGTCCAGTCTTTAAATGTTCTTTTATATAAGGTCACTTTACAAATAAATATCATTTAATCTGATCAACAAGTTCAAATTTGGGATCTTTTTGACTATTTACATTTTAAATTCAGTTTTGTTACAGAACATTCTCATAAACTACAGGCCTTATTTGCTACATTTCACCCTCATTTAAACTTAGATGGAACACAGTCCTCATATTTAACATTCCACTGATGCTAGAATTACACTGATGATAACATATCCATTCGTTAGTCTATGAGTTTCATCATTAGTTTTACGCTCAGATAATTCCGTTTATATCAGGAAACTTGTCACTATGGCAGAAAAGCATAAGAAATACGGTTTCTACACTGTGCTGCCAGTTCATCTGGACAATTTAGCTTAACCTAAACAATAAGCATACAAGTGGCCTAGTAAATTTCCAGGGAAAATAACATGATCATGCTGGGAGCAGAACCTCTGGGTGTGCTTCAGGTAATAATTTTGTCCTGGCAGAGACAAAACACAAAGGATCATTTATCAGATCTTTCCATATCTAAATCTAGTGATTGTATCATATAACTGGGGTCTTTAATGCTGGTGGAAAACCAGAAAAGGTTGCACGTGTATGTGCGTGTGTGTAATTTTATATGGGTTTAATTTTAGACAGAGTGCCTTCTATATAAGTATATAAAATAATGGTCTGTTTTGGAAAATAATAATAAAAAAAAAAAGTTAAAAGCCCTGAGTGAAATATATGTTATTTATTATGTTTTTGGGTCCATTATTCTGCCAAATAAAGTGATTTCTATAAATTGTTTTTATTTACAATGACACCTTATCTCCTAAGAAAAGATGGTCTTGTACTCTAAAAAAGCTGCAATAACTTTAATTACATTCAAATGATTCTTAGAAACGTTTTAGTAGTAAATATAGCACTGTAGAACTGATCTTTGGAATGTAATGCATAGTTTGGGATTTTCTTCCCTGTACAAACCTCAGAGGGATTTCTTTTTAACAGCTCTGAAAACAATATTGCCTTTTTTTTCAAAAAAACCCTGCATTTAGACTGCACTGGTTCCAAGTTCTCTGTATATTCACGTTAGCACATTTACCATTTGTGTATTGCTGTTTCACACAACCTCAGTGTCTATGTCAAACCCAAAACACAGAGGTGTGTGCCAAACCTTTCACGATTTCCAGATCCATTATTACAATACAATATTCTAAACGAGAAGTCTCCAGCTACAGGTTGCTTCTTTCACTGAGGAAAGTCTTTGCGTTTTGGGTTGTTACCTCGCTAGCAGGCAGTCCATATGGTGCTAAATCCTGTAAACTGACTATAACTAGGTATAAAATTCATAGGGAAAAATGTAATTTATCACAAGTGCACAGCTGGTGTCTGCTTCTAAGTAGTTGTTTCCCAATCTGATACCAACCTGTTCACAGCCCTGGTATGTTATTGAGCTATAAAATCAATAACAAATACCATGCATGATTCCCTGAGAGATTAACCATTTATTCCAGCTGTGAAGAACAAATGAAGGTTAAAGCATAGTAGCTGCTTTAAGAAAAGTTTTCATGAAATGAAACAAAGTCTTCTATAGATTAATTGATATTAACTGCAGTAACAGCATAGAATGGCTTGTTTGTTTTAATTATGTTTTTTTCTTAAAGCAACTGACTTTCAAGCTCAGATTTACATGCAGTTTGCTTTCCCTGTGTTCCCAAAAGTGCTTGATATGTGATTTACATTTCTTCTTTCCCCCCAAATGTTTCACAGTTTCTTTGCTCTTTTCTTTAATTGCAACTAATATCTCAGGGAGAATTGCCTGGGGCACATTGAGCACAAACACCGAAAGCTGCAGTGGTAAAAAGATACAGCGAGCGAAATTGTCATGCCCTTTCTTCCTGGCTCACAGCTGTAAAAGCTGTGGATGTTTTAATGTGTGCATGTGCAGTGGGAAGGAAGTGAGAGATCAGAGTCGTGGTGAGCAGCAGCAAGGGTGAGAAATGAGTGGGAAGGAGAGAAAGGGGGGAGCGGGCTGGCTGCGGGTGGGCAGAGGGGCACGGGGCGGGCGAGTCCCAGGGACCGGGCAGGCACCGGGGGAGAGATGCAGCCTGTGTTTCCTGCCGGCCTGCGAAAAGGGGATCGGGGATGAGAGGAAATGTGAGGTTTTGCTGTGTTCCTAGGGACTGACTGCTGGCAGCATCTAAAAGCCTAAATTTTTAAGCAAAATACCGTTCTTAGCCTTAGATGTGGTAGAACCAAACTAAAAGTAGTGATTCCAAAGGGGGAAGAAACACCTTTTGAATCAAATCCTTTGCTATTTTATGTGCAAAGGTATCTGATATAATCTTGCCTGCCTTTTGCTTAACAGCTGTAAAAAAAGATGCTAGTAACATTTTAATAAGCTTTAACATTCCTGCTGTGATCCTTAGATGTTTTACACCCTCTGTATGACAGTGCTTAGCCCCGTGCACCCACTGCTCTACCTCCTTTATCTCTGAGCTGGCTGCAATTCATTGTTTTGCTTTGTATGAAGTTTGTAAAGGACTTTACAATAAAAGACACTTGGGGTGAGTTTACTTTAGCCTAATTCCATCAACTGCTGCTCCTTGTTTTGCTGAAACAAGATCAGAATTTGACCTCAAAACATCCCAGTGAGAGCAGTATTATTTATACTTATTTTGTAAAAGGATAAATTGAAACACTGGGTCTAAGTGACTTGCCTGAAGGCGTGAAGCTTCTCAGTGTCATTGCAGAGACTTGAATGCATGAATCCAGATGCCAGTGTCCTTGCCTTAAATGACAGATGAGCCCTGCAATCAGGATTGTGCTCAGAAAAAATCTACTAACACCCATGGACTTATAAAACCAATTTAAGCCAGGGAAGAGTCAAATCTCTGCCTCCTTTCCATGAGAAGAAAAGCAGTGCTGAACTGCTTTTTTTTCCTGCAGGTGTGACATTTGCTTATGGAATAGGGAAAATCTGCTTTGGAAATATAACTTCAGCAGGTTTGATGACTGTCCTGTAACAGAAAGCTGATTTTTTTCCTTTCACCTCTGAAGTGTANAATTCCCAAAGAAAAATATGTGCCAAGCTTAATTTCATAATTTTCTTGTTTTACTCGATTTGTAATTTAATGCTTTAATTATAAAGGTTTATTATAATATTTTAATTGTTTATTCATCATTCTGAGACACTCCATGAAATTCCTTCACTGGGATCATTGCAGTAAAATTACAACACACAGGAGACAGATCAAGCTTGTAACATTGGCAGTCTCGTGGGTGCTAAAATATCTTCAAAGTCAACACATTTGCTGATGGGCAATAAGAGAGAAGACAAAAAGTAACTTCTCCAGTCCTCTGCTATTTTTAGTGCCTTGGTGGTTGTCTGTACACTTTATTCGTGTAGTCTGCTTTATCAGTCATGAAGATAACTGAGCTTAGCTCCAGCCTTGGCAGCATTATCTCAGGCTGTCATAAGAATATACTGAACTCCAGAATGCTGCATGCCCATTGTCAATGATGGTCAGCAGAGACAGCACAGTGGGGGTGATGCCGTATCTTTTACCCTGCTTATTCCCTTTTCAGATGTAATGTCAGAAGTTTGATGCACTTTAAAGATTACGCTGGATTTTTTAACTGTTTTGCAGTAAGAAATTTAATGCAGTGGGTACTGAGAAGAGCTGACAAAGAAATTATTTGATGTTCCTTTTAAGCCTGTGGAAAGTCTGCTCTCAGACTGTAATTTCCTGGAATTTATTATTCACAATTATTCACTGTATTTTGTTTTGGCAAATCTTTTTAACTCTGTTTTGATCACGCGCAGACTTCCATGAATAATCATCATTTCAGACTGGAGCTGTTGTGATAGGTCAAAAGAGAAATATGGCACTGTCATGTTTGTGACTGCAAATGGAAGAAACCGCTTCTAGTGCAGCATTTGCAAATGTGGATATAAAATTTGGCACCTGTAAATATTCATGTACATACACTTGCAACTATGCTCTGGGCTTGATCCAAAGCCACTGGAGGTAACAGAAAGAATGAATATTCATGTTGGTAAAACTTAATTCCTAGATGGTTTGCTGAAAGCAAATGTAAAGAGAAAGCAGTATAGACAAAAATGCATTAATGTCACTAAATGTTCACAGGAAGAAAGTCCTGTTATTACATTCTGTTCCTGGTGGGGTGTCTTTGCTTATGTATCAATGAAACAGCACGCATGCACACAAATATGATTACAGTCTTACTTTTAAGACTTTCTTTCCAAAACATGGAAGCCTTGCTCCTTAACAAAGAGAAGTTAGGAAAAACTAGAATTCCAAAATATGTAAACCTGGTTCAGCAAAAAGGAAAAAAAGGAAGCTTTTTTTTTTTTTTTTTTTTTTTTTTGTGTGTGTGTGTATGTGTGTGTAACAGGAAACTCAAGATGCTGGCAAGTGTTATTTGATTTATTACACTTTCCCACAAAGCTCAATGCATAGTACAAGGAGGAGTTAGCAGCTTCACTGTGGGTAGTGATGCTTTCATTTTCCCTTAAAAACTTGCATTTAATCTCCCACATATGTGATATTATTTGGAGGACATTTCAGTCCTCCAAACTGAGCAATTGAGGAGAGCAGCACAACCGAAGAAGAGTGCATCTGACAGGTACGGGTCAGCTGTTACTATGTGGTTAACTTCTTTTTATTTTTGTCTATAAGGTCAAAATATAATTTTAAGAGTTAAATTCTCTTGGATGAGTCTGAATGGGCAAATTCACACCTAGAATGCTGAAATTTCTTTCTAAGGCTGAGGCTAAATTTGGGAGATACAGTCATTTGACTCTGACCGTAGTTTTGCTTGACTTATGTTCATCCGATGGCAAGTAGTCACCTTAATGCAACATTGCTATGGCACAGCCTTCAGGTTCCAGCATTGCAAGCTACCTGGAAGTCAAGTTCAGTTCTTTCGTGAGAAATGAGGTGCCAGGATTGACTATTACTCGTACTAGACCATAGATTTGTGTACTATACAGAAATCTATCACTCCTGTGATCAGATAATTACCAAATTTGGTGCTTATAGTACTATACATCCTTGTAATTTGCACAATATCAAGCTGAATGGAGGTGTATCTGTGCTTACATCTGCATGTATGGCAAAACATGACCATGTACAACCAGGAGAACCTGTCATTTTGTAGTTCAAGTACATGGGCTCTATTGTCAGCCAGCATAAATGTCCCACTGTCGCTTACAAAGAACAGTGTTGTCTTGGACTGAGCTCTTGTTTCTTTATAAGCCGTTTAAATGAAGACAAGAAGTAACAGGAACATTTCATATCCTTTCCTTTCACCAAAAATTCCAGGAGTTCTTAATGGTATACTTCTGTGCACAAGGGAGGGTTTGCCTGATATAAAAGAAGAGACTGAACAACAAATATGTCAAACAATTCTATTGCAAAAGTGAACAACCTCCTGCTGTAAGGAAAGGAAGCACCTATGAATGAGGGAAAAGATGTACATATATGAAAGTAATTCTTCCACCCAAGTTTGTACCCAACACAGAGTATTCATAATTATAAGTCAGACTTGATAACACTGAGCTTTGAACATGATCTTCCCTGTTTCAGCTTCCAGACATGAAGAATAATGCCCAAATGTTGCCACAGAATTAGATGGTTGTAATTATACAGTGACAGTAGCTCTGCAGCTTTGGAGCAGTCTCCTCATTTGCATTCCAACTGTAGGTCTCTGGAAGTGCTTAGAGAAGAAAGCAGACTTTTTCTTTCCCTGTCACTGCCTCTACCACTAGCTTTGTAAACTGTGTGACAGCATATTTTTTAAAATATTTTGGTACCTTCCCTTCCACCAGGAGTTGTTTTGCCTTGACAAATCTGAAGGTTAGCATGGGGCAGGTGTGAAGCTGCAAGGGGAGTAATTGATGCAACTGACAGCAAGGAAAACAGCTCTTCAATATGGATACCGATTCGAAAGAAGCATTGTGTATGAACCATGGACAATTGCATTGTCCATGAACTCTAAATGATATTAAATGAATTTCTGATTTTCCCAAAGTGCTTGAAATTTGATGTGAGAAGAAGAGTTACCTGGTATTCCCAGTCTTCCATCTAGTTCAGAAATGTCTTTCATCTCAAATTGGGACACAAAGTTGCAAATTCTCTCAATATGACATTTCCAAATACTTTCACTTCAGAAATACTCAAGTAGTCCCATGACTTGCTGAATTTAGTTAAGAGTAGAGAATTTCTTTTTGACTTGTTTTGACTTTTGTAAAACCAGCTACGGATAATGAGTTTTTTGTTGGGTATGATAAAGGTTCATAAAATCAAAACCAAACCGGTTGCTTAGACAAGGTTATTTGACTTTGTTAAAATGAAGTATTTAAAAAAAAATTGTGTAAAAAATATAATATCTGTATATTCCAGAAAATGTCTGAAGCAATTGAATCAGCATTCTCCAATGTTAAACCCTTTTATTTGCAAAAACAACAAATCAGTTTTAAAAAAACCTTAAAAAACAGTGATTTGTGCAATATTTTCAGAAGGCCTGAGCGATACAGTACGTCAAAATGTAATATCATTTAAGCCGGTGGAAATTTTGTCAATTATTATAACATGACTCTTGTTCTACCCTGTACTTATGAAAATTCAACATTATATACTTGATGGCACAGAAAACAGCATCTATATGTGCCCATAAGCTGAGGATGCTGTACACTGAAATACATCAACTGGAATTGTGAATATTGCAGCCCAAATGCATAAATTAAGCTTCATTATTTGTATTTTTATTCCATCATGATAAACTATAAACTAAATCTGATGATCAATGCCCCTTTATGGCTACTCTGGATGCACAGAGGGTGTATCAGAATGAGATGTTGATTTTACTTGGATGTCTGCCCTTTTGTCCACAGGACTTCAGTTTTGGCATTGTTTGCCTTTGCTGCAAAATTCATTTCTGTTTCAACATCTGTTCATGGATAGGAGTCCACTCCTGCTTTTTTTATGGTACATCTATTGTTGTTTCACCACTATACATTTGTTTGCTGCTCCTGCTTGCTTTCTGCAACAGTTACGCTCTTCTCATATCTGCCATACCAGACATATCTACATGTAGCCAGACCTCTGCCTCAAGCATTTAATTTGTTCTAGTAAGGAATGGTCTTCATTTTCATTCTAAATTAATTTCCTTTTTACACAGATCTGTTGTGATAATCCTACCTTTTCTACTGTATTATATTTAAATTACAAATGCAGAAACAAGACAATGAGGAAAGAAGGTCAAAACCAATAAAATAAATTGATTTCCTAGCATCTTAAGATTTTTTTCAATCTACTTCTGGTGAGAGGTAGGTGTGGGGGAAGTTTCTTGTATCCTATTTAATGTCAAGTCATTTGGCATTTATAAATATTTGTAAAGCTTCTCACAAGGATTCAGCTGCATCACAAATCCTACTGATATTATTAGGAAATATATAATCAAATTTTGCACAAATATTTGAAAATAAAAAGAAAATTATCTATTCTTCATTATAATTTCTGCTTTTTCACTCTTTTTAGGGGTTTTTTACCTGTTTGTTATTAGAAATGATGTCCTACAACTTCCAGATCAATATCACAGAATTAAAAGTCTTTCTGTAATAAGATTTCTGTTAACAAAGGCAACTTTTTAGTCTTCCCAGGATACTTTCTCCAGGAATTTTTTTTCCTAGAGAAGCTGTTTGTTACTGCGAGATGCAGTGATGTTGAACAGGTAGGGTTTTCATGCAGCACCAGGTGCTTCAAGTGTTCATGCGGCTTCAAGTGCATCTGAGGTTTGCTCCAAGAGATGATAGAAATGCACCAGCCATGATTTTCTCTTTAAATAGCCCCTGCTCACCAAGGAAACTACCTGAGATAACAAATCAGTCTCAGAGATCACACTGTAAACCAAAGAAATAGCCTCCTGGGCTGAAAGCACTTTGTCATGCAGAGGATGATGTTCAAGTAAATAACTGTCATCTACTAATGCTATTTGCACTGAAATGCTGGAATGTTGTGGCTACATCTGTGATAGTAAACTGAGTAGGCCCAGGGCTTGTTTTCTTGTTCCCACATTAGCTGGCACAGTCTGGAACCTTTCCCACTGCTGAGTTCTCTTATCTGCAAGGCAGCCTGCTAATTAAGCTACCAACTGGGGACAAGTGGAGAACAAGTCCTTGCATTCTGCTGCTTCCCAAATTTTGCCCAAGAAATTTTTGGGAAAGGCTTCATTTGCTGGGCCAAATCTATGCTAATGTTTGTTCAATTATGAAAAGAATATAAGCGATGAGATTCCCAAGAGCACCACTAAGTTTATTAGAATATATGTTCCCTATAATTATATTCTAAAATAAAAGGTCTGTTTTTGAACGGGGAAAAAGTTGTTTCTTAGCATAAGCTCTCCATTCCAAGAATCGCCTTTTACAGTCACCTTGCCCTTTATATGTTGTCTGCAGAGAGCAAATAACAATAAGTTCACATAAAGAACATTGTACTTATTATTCCCTATGTTATATGAAATGTGCAATTTTACCCATGCATCTTTTGAGGCTTCTGAAAAAGACAAGAAGCCTGAAGTCTTCTGGGAATATGCTAATTAAGAGATATGATTGAAATGTTAATGAAGATATTCTAAGGCTGACAAAGGAAGATGTCTTAATACTCCACAGGACCATGAGGTCTTTCATTGCCCAGTCACAGCAAAGAAAAATCAAAAGGAATTGAATTAGGAGTAAACCCTGCCCATTATTGGCTAAGAGTCTGCCCTGTGTCTCTAATATTTGCAGTCAACAATGGCAGAAAGCTAAAGCAGAGCTCTGGTAGTTCTCCTGAGCATGCCAGATCAAAGACAAACTTTCAAGGCTAATTAGTAAACCTCAAATGGTTGTAACAATGAATTGTTAGCAGCAGCCGTAGAAATTCATTTTTCTTTTAAGCAGTTTGTATCTTTGTTGTGTTAGTGCAGATCTGTGTTTTAAGTAAACATGCCATTTAAATCTTGTCTAGAAATAACATGGATAACCCGATAAAACATTACACTTTTAAAAAACAAAATCACAGAAACACATAGTCACAGAGTGGATAAAGCAGGAAGGCACCACAGCAGATCACCTGGTCCAACCTCCATGTTCAACCAAGGTCATCCTAGAACTCATCACACAAGATTATATTCAGGTAGTTCTTCAATATCTCCAGTGAGGGAGACCCCACAACCTCCCTGGGAAATGGGTTCAGTGCTTGATCACCCACACAGTGAAGAAATTCTTCCTCACATTCAGGTGGAACTTCCTGTGCATTAGTTTCTGCACATCCTACTGTCCTATTGCTACAAGCAATGTCCTATTGCTTGGCACCACCAGGAAGACCCTGGATGCATCTTCTTGACACCCTCCCTTCAGACACTTACAAACATGGATGAGGCCCTCTCTCAGTTGTCTCTTCTGAAGACTGAGCAGGCCCAGGTCCCTCAGTCTTCCCTTGTAAGTGAGGTAATCCAGTCCCCTAATCATCTCTGTGACTCTCTGCTGGACCTGCTCCAGGAGCTCCCTGTCTCTCTTGTACTGAGGAGCCCAGAACTGGACACAGCATCCCAGATGTGCCTCACCAGGACTGAGCAGAGGGGCAGGATCACCTCCCTTGACCTGCTGGCAACAATGCTCTTCCTAATGCACCCCAGGATACCTTTGTCCTTCTTGGCCACAAGGACACACTGCTGGCTCATGGACAGATTGCTGTCCACCAGGAAGGAACCCCAGGTCCTTGTCCACAGAGCTGCTCTACAGCAGGTCAGCCCCCGCCTGTGCTGGTGCTTGGGGTTATTCTTCCCCAGTGCAGGACCCTCCATTTGCCTTTGCTGAGTCTCAGGCAGTTCTCTGCCCATCCCTCCAACCTGTTGAGGTCGTTCTGAGAGGCTGCACGGTCCTCTGGGGTATCGGCCACTCCTCACAGCTTTGTGCCATCAGTGAACTTGCTGAGGAGGTATCTGCCCCATCAACCAAGTCATTGATGGATACATTAAACAAAGTATTAAATCCTGGGAAACACCTCTAAGGACAGGTCTTCAACAAGAACCTGTGACACTGATTATGTCTCTCCAGGATCTGCTGTGCAGCCAGTTCTCAATCCACCTTTCTGTGCACTCATCCAGTCCACGCTGCCTGATTTGCCTGTGAGGATGTTGTGAGAGACAAGTGATATATTCTTGAGTTGGGAGGAAGTGATCCTTGAATATCAATCACTCGCTTGGACCCCTCTTCCCTGCAGGACTTGTTCTCATGGGCTTGTTCCCAGATGATCCCTCAGTAGGCAAAAGTTAACTCTCCTTATGTTTACAATCTTACTTGTTGCCCTGCATCCTCCCCCAATATGAGCTCCACAGTTACAGTCACTACAGCCAAGGCTGCCCCCAACTTTCACATCCCCAACAAGGCCTTACCTGTTTGTTAGTGTAAGGTTGATCCTTGTAGGATCCTCTGCTACCCATGTCAGAAATTCATCAGTGCTCTCCAGGAACCTCCTGGAGGGTTTGTTCTTTGCTGTCTTGCTTCTCCAGCAGATGCCAGGGTATTAAAGTCCCTCACAAGAGCTGGTGCCTGTGACTTTGAGGCCGCTTCAAGATGCCTGTTTTGGACATCTTTTGTGTTGTTCAGTACGTGAATGCATTTATACACAGCACTCAGATGACAAAAAAGAAGGACCTCCTTTGAATTACATGAGTTTAGGAGCTGGTAATGCAGTTTTCTAGTGGAGGATCTGATTGAAACCAGTGCTAACAGGCAAGGTTTTTTTTGGCAAGGGGATCTTAGTGAAAGAGTATTCAGATTTGTGGCTTTAAAAATACACTTACATTAAGTTGTCTTTGTAGCAGATGTTCCTGCAAATCTTATGTATTGGGTTACTCTGTGGCTTTGGGGGAACTTGCCAATTTTAGTTCCTGAAATTGAAGGAAGACAAAATTTTATCTGCTCTGGGAGCTGTCCTAGCATTCTTGAACTGCATCTCTGTGAATTGCATCTCCAAGGTGACCTGTTAATGCTGAGAATTCAAAGTCCAGGCTACAAATTTTTTAAGGAAGGTGTCTTATTTCAGACTACACCTAGTGCAGGCCATGGACTAAAACCCCACTAAAATTTGGACTTGGTTAGTTGTGCTTTTGATGTTCATCTTTCGGTTTAATTTCAACCAAAAAGGATGGATATTCAGTCAGTCTTATACTGCTACATAGTGTGAAACAAATGATGTGAGACATGGGAATGATTAAAAACCACACGTGGGATTGATTCAAAACCACACTCTTGATCAGAACTAAACCACCAATATGAACACACTCTGTCCTTGAACTCTGTCATGATGATTTTGATGTCATTATTCATTAAAATTAACAGAAACAGGGGACCTAAATCCTTTAGAAAATAATTCTAAACCAACCATAATGTCCTTTGCAGTCTTAAATCTCTCTTTGGAACTCTCCAAATAATAAGTGAAATATGAACAAAAAAAATTCTAATTTTATAGTACTACAATTAGAGAAAAACAATACTAAGGCAAATGCAGTCAAATTAATATTCTTATATATGTCATTTAAAATTAACTGACACTGATATTTATTTGTTTGTAGCACTGGATTTTTGGTTGGTTCATTAAATTGAGTATAGATTTTTG
The DNA here is from genome assembly GCA_013390105.1 of Tichodroma muraria. Classification (NCBI taxonomy): domain Eukaryota; kingdom Metazoa; phylum Chordata; class Aves; order Passeriformes; family Sittidae; genus Tichodroma; species Tichodroma muraria. The sequence goes on from WAAG01062253.1 coordinate 16,335, forward strand.
TTGCACTTCTTTGCTTTAAATTCTTTATGCAGTTGACCTTTCTGGCACAGCAGTTTGGGACCACCACTGATGAAATGTTATTAATATCTTAGCACAGCTACATTAATAATCCAGAGGAAACACAGCTAAACATGCTCTTTCCAGCTTGCTCAGTGACTTAGCACCAATGGTGTGCACAGCTTGTGTAGGTGACCTGTTTTCAGCAGGAGGCCTGGATACCTCATTCCCCATGGTGAAGGAAAGGTGATTCTTTTGGCAACATCCTCTTGGACTGACACCGTATTCGAGGCAGAAGCTGTTTCCCAGCACAACTTTCGTGAGCTCAGGGTAGCTGACTTCTTTGGAACATCAGTTGCAGTGGATACTCTATGCCTCTGAAAACTCAGTGTCAGATTTACACAGACCTCTGAGTGACTGGGCAGTTTAGAACATGCACTGAAAGAGAGCTGAAAACTGCACACAGATTCTCAGGCAAGGCCAGTGAGAGAGCATTGAGTGTTCTGCCTTCCAGTTCTTTTTCCAGATCGCAGGGTGGATTACTTCATCTTAATAGCTTGTATGAACTGCTAATATTATTAACATTTATTAACCCCTCTTGCAGACTGTTAATTAAATAATGCAGAGTCAAACCTTAATTCCTTTGGTGCTGACTAAATACCTCTTCCACTTGACACAATTTCATTTATCATTACCCTGTGTCCCTTGTGTTTAATTTTCAGATGAACTAAATTACTGTATTTGGTATTTAAGATACCACATTAAAAACGGCTGTGAACATAACAAACCTAAGCAGGATTACCAAGAGCCATCATGGTGAAGCCAATAAACAAACCTGACTGTAGGAAATTGAGTCCTCAAAAGTGTGAGGAAAGAACCTTGAGTAAGTCTGTCTTTTAATTTAAACTTATGAAGTATAGTAGTTAATAAGCCTTTGCTGAAATGTGGCAATGTTCTCCCCAAGTGACAGGTTTAAGTTTACACATAAAGGCTGGAGCAAATGGATGAGCTGATTGCCAAAAATGCGATCCTAAGTTATGGTAACCCTTTACCCCAGCTTGACTTTCTACTATATCATGCTGCTGTGAGCTTACCAGAGCTAAAGTAATGACTTGACAAATGGGCTTTGGAAGTAGTTAAGCTAGTGCTCCCATAAACCTTGGGGAAGTATGCAAATGAGTTGTTCTTCTGGTTGCTGATAAAAAACACGGTTAATAAACAGAAAACAATCATTTGGCAAGCCAGATAACCTTTTTCATGGTTGTTGGTATGCAATAAACAATATCAGAAATTTTAAAATCCCGGTAACAGGAGCACTGGGAGAGTGGTGCTTCCCTCTCTGGAATTTAGCAGTGTTTTCCAGAGCTGGCTTTAAAGGTCAGCTGTGGTACAGGAAGAGAAGAGAGGTTCAAGGATGAATAAAATCTGCCTCCTAGCTAACCACCCTTTCATCTGTCCTTTTGTAGGTCTATGTTTTCCCCATCTATTTTGTCCCAGCTGTGATCCTTGGGATCATGGTTTTCTGTACCAAGGGTGGAAGAGATGGAGAAAAAGCAGAAAAGCGGTAATGTTCATCCAACAAGATAGAAGATTGTCACAAAGCAAACATGTACCAATTTTTCCTTTTCTTTCACAAATGTTACTGAAGAAAGCTTCCCCACCCCAAAAGTAAAAATGCGTGTGGTGAAATACTGAGAAAAATACTGCACAAGAGCAGATCTTGTTGCGTTGGTGTATCTCACAGTTCAAGATGGAAAAGGGCAGAGCAGACTTCCTTCATCTCTATAAATAACATGCTTCTTTTTATCTGTGTTAAAAGATTTACAGAATCCTTTCTTTTGGCACTTGATCACTAGCTAGCAGTAGAAACAGAGGAACTTCATGAACAAAGAGAATCAGAGGAGAAGAAAAATGGCTCTGCAGTCCTACTGGGATCCATTACCATGGCAGTTTGGCCTCTTGCACATTAAATAATGTTTCTTGATTTTTTCTTTCCCTTTATAGCCAATACCAACACAGTGAACACAGAGCACAGGAAAGGCAGCCAAGTGTTCAGAAATTAAGGGAAAATTAAGTTTTGACTCAGGAGTTATCTAGACCTTGCCTTAGTGTTTCTAGCCAATCCCAAAGTGCTCCAGTTTTTCACACTAAAGCTCTTGCAGTTGCTGAAATGGAGGCAAATCAAACAGATCCTGTAGGCAGAAGAACAAGTGCACTCATACATGAAATGACTTATTTACTACCAAAGGCATGGATTTGATATTAGAACTGATAGCAACATTTTAAAATAACTTGTGCATAGAATTTCAAACTGGGATTTTAAATTAAAGAATACATTTCAGAAAAATGCAACAATGAAATCCAAAACATTTTTTAATTTTGCCTTTTATTTTTTAGACTCCTTCCTTTTCTTTACTGAATTCCATGCCCTTTTCATTATTAGAGCTTAATAAGATAAGCAATATCCCAGGAAGGCAAGGCAAGGCAAGGCAAGGCAAGGCAAGGCAAGGCATATTCAAAGGGTTTCAGCTGTCATAAAGCCTGTAAAATTGCCTTTTATTAGGAAAAAAAATAAGAGAAGTCATGTAAACCTTTCTCAGTTACAATGATACCATAATTTGATGACTTGTACTTGGTTATGTGATTGTGTGCTGTCCATCCTGCTCATTTCCAGCCCATATCTTAACCAGACTTTATGCTATTAACAAGAAGATTAATTTTTTTATTCCTGTACTCTTTACCATTGCTTCTTTCTAACAAATTTTACTGGAATTCATATTACCAGATTTTCTTTTCGACCATTTTTTTTTTAAATTTAAAAATTATATGACAATTATTTGGAATGTACAATTATACACACAGGAAAAAATATGAAAATTGAGTTCATATGAAAATATGAAAAGTGAGACCATCTCGTTATCAATAACTGAAAAACATTTTTCCTCTAACCCACACCAGATAAATGGTATATAGTGGCCACATATTTTATATTTCATTCTGTTCAAATGTATTTTTTCTGATCAAAATCCAGTCATGAAGTCTGTCCACAGAGTTCAGTGTGACTTGATTAAAACTGACAGTGAAATAATCTCTCTTTACCTATAGTGAATGTGATTATGAGCTGTTCCTCTCAATTTCTCCTTCTTGGCTTTCTGAGCATGTTTTTTTTTGACCTATTTTTCTGAATTGTACAATTAATTTTTTTCATTCATTGCATTCAAGCACCCCGCATTGGAAACAAAAATTAGAAAATCCTGTTATTATGTCAATGCATTCTCTAGGAATTCAGTGGACACTGGGTGGTCTCACTGCCACCCCATCTGGGCTGCACAGACCTTAACATCAGACAGCAAGTGTGTCCCTGCCAGTAAGCAACAACGGGGACTTTGGCAGCTGCGGGAAAGGAATTCCCATCTTCGCTATGGGCATAGTGCTGCACCTCTAGCTGCTCCCTTAAATAGAGCCAACCTGGCAGCCGGGCTGATGAGTTCAGCAGGGACAACGTGCGAAACAAAGCTAAAACAGGACAGGAGGTATCAGGCAGTAAAAATGCCTGGGAAAGGAGTGGGGTTGGGAGATCTGGGAAATGGAACTGCTGCTTGTGAGACAGTTTGTGTGTCACCAAAAGAAATTATTTCACTCTTATTTGGCTTAAAAGACCTGGTCATCTGGAGAAAATATCTTTATCATTCCCTGAAATCTCACTGTTTCCAGCACAAGACACTACTGCTTCAGATTTACACAGCCATGAATATATGTTTTTGAAAAAGCATAGATTTTTGAAGTTAAAAAATTCTAAGATTGT
>WAAG01062256.1:0-11216 GCA_013390105.1 Tichodroma muraria
AGATCTCTCAAGAGCTCTTTCTTTCTCTTTTATACTCCCTTTTACATCCTCCCCAATTAATCCCCTCTCTTCTCTTTCTTCCTCTTGCTCTGCTTCTTAGCTGACAAGCCCATTCCTATCCTTACATCTCCTGTCCCTCCTATTTAGGCATCTCCTCCTCCAATCTCATCACTAATTCCAGGCTTGCTGCATCACTTTTCTTCCTACACTGGCTTTCCCAGCTCAGTACACAAATCCAGATGAGCACCTTGGCAACCAGGCATGTTAGCTCCTGAATATATCACTTCTACTTGTCTCTATGCATCTTTCCCTTTCATCCTCTCTTAATAAATTTCTGACAAGCTGTTCATCCTGCCCTGAGCTCCCGCACTACATATGGCTGGCAGAACTCCTCTCACCTCACTTTTGACACTGTGGAGTTAGATGTCAAGGTCTGACCACTACAGGATCCCTTTGTGGAGAGAACTGATAGAAAGGACCTATGTCTTTCCTACTGACTGCAAAGGGAAATGGTTGTGATTCACTGGAATGCCTTTAATTTTCAGATTTCAGTTTTGGGGAAGATGACTGTCACCCAGCAAAAAAACTGAACAGCAACCAAAATGGTGATTAGAAAATGTGAACATTCAGAACAGACTAATTCCACCCTTTTCATGTGCTCAGAGCTAGGAAAGCAGCAAAGTCTGCAAAGTTGCTCCTTTAGAACTTACAACTATCTAAAGGCAGTTATGAAAGAGGTCATATGACATGAGGTCAATAACAGTAGAGGACTGAACATAAACAGCCAGGGGAGTTTCTCCCAGTCCTATGTTCATAAAAATACACATCCTCATCCTTAGGGGAAGAACAGTAAAAATATGATTAGTATGTCCCTCTGTAGCTAAAGGGAATAAAAAAAATATTAAATACTTTGAGCATGAGGGTGTCCCAGCTGTCTTGTTGTCGCTAAGAACACTATAAAAGGCAACTACCATAATGGCTTTGGCATTGAACCCCTGCTGACCTAACTATCTGGATATATCTGACTCTGTCAACAGAATACTTGGAATATTTTGCTGAGTTTGCTCTCTATTCTTGGACTTTTCTGTCTTTGCTCAGTAAATAAAACCTTTTGTACCATATCTTGTGAAATGGTGAATGCAGTTAACCCTCAATGGCAACAGTCAATCATAAGCAGTACAGATACACCTACAAGTGGGGAGTCCTGATCTTTTCCCAGGTTTCATTAAATACACATGAAGATCTCAGAATGTTCTTTGAAGTAGACTGTGGTATACAAATCAGCAGGACTGTTACAGCTACAAAAATTCAACACAGTAGCTGGATACAAATCTCAAAATGTAAAACTTTTAGTATTGGCACCAACTATCAAATCACCAGAGGAGATTGAGGACCAACATGAGAGATAATAATCTTCAAATAATCCTGGCACTTAGTACAAAAATGCTCACTGTTGCTTACTTGAAGTGGCTTTTCAGAAAAAACCAACAAGTCCATGGAGTAAAGTTCCTACCTGGTCTAGACAGTTGCTCCGTAGGTAGCGCAGGGCTTGTTGTATGCTCTGGGGAAGAGGCTGCCCCGTTCTCTGGACATGAACTATGAGGGGCACACCAAAGACATTCTTGTCCTTGTAGTCAGGGACTTTCATCCTCTTCATGAACTTTGGCACAGACCTGAAAATTAAAATGAACAGGCTGCATGAAAAAAATCAGGGTATTTACACACTTTCTGAGTAACACTACTGACAGAAATTGGTAACTGGGGCCTTTTTAATAAAGATGGTGAAATAATGTTTAATGCACAATACACAGGCACTTTACAAATTTGCATAATTAATTCCTTAATGTCTATAAGTGGATGGCCTCTAAGGTATAGCATAACAATAAGTACTAACAAGAACCTTTTACTACACGGGTGTCATTCAGCTGAAGCCAACAAGGTTTAAAGCATCTTTTAGGGACTCACAGGAATGGCAGAGCAAACCTGAGTGGAGAGGGTATCTGAGGGAAAAGGAGCTTCAGTCCTCTAACATTCTGAATGATCCTTGTACTACCAGTTACATGATTTAGTATTTCTATTGACTAAAACTCTACAATAAGAAATGATGATGGGAAATCCCTATGTGTCAGATTTCTCCCTTGTGTATATGATTTATTCTAGTTGAGTAACTTAAGTGAAGCTGGTGAGCTTGCTTTCTTCAAAAAATTGTGATGAAAACAAGAACCAACTAGATTCCCTTTTTGGGAGTCATGACTGCCATGGAATTAAAATAAAAAGGATGAATATGACCTGAATGTGACTAAGAGTTTTGTCATCTGTGTGGGAAGAAGTAAAAACTCATTTTTAAATTACCTACTGAAGAAATACAGTATGTAACTCTATAGCTATTTACAGTCCCTCTCTTAAAAATCCTTAGAGATTGATTATAAAAACTGAAGAAATATCTCTCAGGATGAAAACCTTGTACAAACAGCAGGACCTAGAATTTGCTGTATTTTAATCTGCTTATTTGAAGCTGGGTAAGGTGAGATTCATTTCAGTGGAGATGTCACCTAGCCACAGGGAGTGCACCAAAGGAGAGCAGTGAAATGGGGATTTATCTTACTGAATTTTAGTTTTCTTACAGAGATTTAGAAAGAGTCAGCAGTCTGGACTACCTCTATACCCACTCTAGAGAGAGACACCTCTGGAGGGTGACCCAACTCCTCAGCCTTGGATATAATGGGCTGCTTTGGAGTTGCCTGTCTTTTTCCCCTGACCACAAACAGCCTACCTGACTTTCTCAGATTAGATTTATAACTGATTACTCTTTTAACTTTTCCTAATGACTGATGTCAGTGAGGTGAATCTCACATGTATCTATTGTACCTATTTTTCCATTTCTAAAGGAAAACTTGTCTTACGTAGCTCACAGTGGAATTTAGTGGGATTTTGGGGAGGTGCTTTGAGCATGAAAAATCAATATAAATATCAAGTCATACTGTATCTGGACTGGATGCCTCAGTTTATTAGGGAAAGCTTCTGGCATCCTTTTTATTATTTCTCAGATATTTTTAAACTCTTATCCATGCCCATTTCCATTTCTGGTGTACCTCAGTCTGTGGGGCCCACCAGGGTTTGTGTACCACGAAACATGCAGGTCTCTGTAGCCAGTTGCTACACAAGGAGCCACACTGTGAGCACTGACAGCCATGTGCTCTTCCCTCCACTCCCTGAGTGACCTGTCACAGCTGCCAGGGCTGCAAGCTCCCTCTAACACTAGGTCTAGGCCTAGGCTAAAGCCTGCATATTTGATTTCTAGAGAAAAGTCCCATAACTATTCTAACCCTTCTTTTAAAGCACAAACAAAGCAATATCAAACACATGAAGCAGCAGCTGTTTCTTTTCGAATCACGAAATGAATTCTGGGTAGAACTTGCTGTAAACTTTTCTTACTTTTAAGTCACTCTCTCCTACTCCTGCTTATTTTTCTGGAACTGTAGCATTGTTCAAAAGGCCAGAGTTGTATCTCTGTTAGAGAACAGAAATGAAGTCAGATTTCCAGGATCTATTTCTGACTTTGCCAACGAGCCACTAGGCAGCAATGGATTAAAGGGGACAGTTTCAAATCCTACACTTGAAGTCAATGGTTCCTTCTAATGGCATTTACTTACTTACAGAGTAACAGAATTAGGAGAAAATATTTTCTTCTAAAAAGTCTCCTTCCAGTTACCAGTGGTACTCACCAGGTCCAGCCATGTTTGTTTGACATGGAGTACTTTTCCATGATGGCAGTGAGACGAAGCAGAGAGAATTTTTGCAGTAGATTCAGCTGGGCTGCTGACTGGTTGCTGATGTGAAGCGATGCAATGGAGCGGCTCAGGCGATGAGAGATTTGGAAACTGTGCCATCGTAATTGCCTTTAGCAAAAGAAACGATAGAAAAATCAGAGAACTGCTTTAGTCGGGCAGAAAAGACGGTGTACAGTGAGATAGGGCTAGGCAATATATAAAACATACATAAACACACACATACGTGATGGTTTATGGTGTGTCAGCTGAAAGAAAATGTACCTTGGAGATAAATAAAACAATTTAGTCAACCTCTTTAATTTTGGAAATGCCCAAGTTTTGTCTTTTTAACATAGATTCACAAGTGGGTGTGGGTCTTGTCCATATACTCAGGGAAGCAGTGCTGCTTGCTCTATGGTCTTTAGCCCACACACTTCCAACAGGATGTGGGAGATTTAGATTCAAATGTTATTTGCCTGACTCAGAACTGGTATTTGACGCCTAGTCCCTCACCTCCCAGGGGACTGACCTGACCACTGAGGTATTTGGAGATGAGGTTCTCCAAAAATCTCTGTTATTAAATGTTGAAGGATTTTTTTGAAAAAGGATTAAGCCCTGTGTCTCCTTAGCTAGAGCTATAACCACCAAGCTATTGAACCATTCACATCTTTTTACTCCAATGCACTTTCTCTATATACTGGATTTATCACTAAAAAACACCCCTAATTTAGTTTTTTTGTTTCACTAAATATAAGTTCTGGCTCAAATCCTAAAAAGTTTGGCACTGCTAGTTTCCTCCAGTACACTTTCACTTTTGTGGTGGTGGTGAGCAAGCACAGGCAGCAGCAAACCATGGCATGGCAGAATCCTCTCTGAGGGTGTGACAAGACTGACAGCAGATCTGAAAATACCGGTATTATCAGAAATAACAGCATCAGAAAATACTAGGTATGTTCTCCCTACTTTTGCACTTACAAAATCACCCTGCATACAACAGTTTAGACCCACAAAAGTTTTTGCCCAGGACCACTGGTACTTGGCTCAACAGGAGCCAAGTACTCATCACTCTGACTTAAAACAGGTCTGTAAACTATTAACAAAATTCCACTTTTCACTTTATTAAGAAGTCAGTCATTCACCATCATTTTATCCCACCCATGTAAGGGGCTGAGGGAGAGTAGGGGAGTTCTCTTTGAGCACAAAGGGGCACATTTTTAAAGCAGATCAATGCATTAAAAACCTGCATTGAGCTACGGATTCAAAAATACCTGGGTGCATAACTTAGAAGACAAATTAAAAATACATCCTACAATATATACAGGGTCCTACTATGCAATCAATGGATCAAGGGATAAAAAATGCCTTAGTTTGCTCTGTTAAACGAATTCTGCATCAATTACATGTAAGAATCTCCACAGCAGGATGTCCCTTCCCTCAAAGTCCCATCTTTCCCTGAGAAGTCCCCATCTCCATACAGGATGAGCACTACTGTAATGGTACCCTGTGCGTTGTGACTCCCAGGCTGAGAACCTCTGCTTCATTATACTGTATTTCACAGTCTGTGGATTTGTTCACAAAATTTTGCTACTTACCTGCTTGGCCTTGTGAGCGATGCTCCCACCCCAGAATCTCTCCTGTCCCTAACACCAGTGGCTTCGGATTCATTCAGGGATGTTCCATCTCTGTCCATGTCGCTCGGGGTGGTCCGGCCATCAGACACAGAGTTTCCTTCAAAATCGAGAGTGATCTGTGTAGGCGACTGGAAAGGCAACGATGGGGATTCCCTGACCGACACATCACCAGCCGGGAGACCTGGCAACACCTTCTTTGACCAGCCATCTACCACCTCCTGCAGTCCATTGACATGCTGCAAAATGTCATCTAACTGAGGAAAAAGGACATCTTTCTCTATGTCCAGGAGGTCCCCAGTACTAGCGTACAAGTGGGAACCTGGCACATTGTCATAAATACTAATTCTGCTCTCTTTAGGACAGCAAGCCATCAGTCCGGATTCCTTTGGAGTAGAGCAGTTTTGCTTCCCCAAAGAGATGCTGCCTGTCCTCCAGTTTACACTGTTACTGTTGTCTGTAGGTGAGAGGCTTTCGATAGAAAGTGCCTTTGGGAAGGTCCCTGGTTTGTGATCCTTGGGAATGTGCACAACCAAGTTCTCTTGGGAATGAAATTCATTTTTGCGGTTTTGGTCCACCACTTGCCGCAAGGCCGTTCCTGCCAGAACATCCAGGTCCTCTAGGTACATCCCACCTCTCTTGTTTGCTTCATGGCATTTGCGTTCCTTCAAACACGGCGTGCTCACCCCGCTGCTGCTGTTTTCGGACTGACTACTGTCACTGCTGGATTTGGCAGAAAAGGGAAGCCCTCTTTTGACTGAATCTTGCCCCAAATTTTGGAGATCACCATTGACTATCTGTACACAGTGCATGTCTTTCAAGGATTTTGGCTCAAACTGGAGAACCGGTCCACTGATCTCTAAAGGACCTGTTCTTCCTGAGCCTTTTAGTTTCCCATGCACAGCTTTTGCTTTTAGTGTCTCCATGCGTTTTAGAAAGGTTTTTGCTCTGGCTCGTGTTGGATTTTCATTCTTCAGGCCGTCCTTGGGGGACAGGGCGGTGTTTATTGCAGTGGAGTCCTGCAGCAGGGTGCTTTCCACATCATGATGGGCAGAGCAGTCGCAGGTCTCCCTGGCAGCACTGGTGGTGCCAGACTGACTCCTGTTGTCACTGCCCCCACTGCTCTCGCTGTGAATCGATGAGACCTCGGGTTCGCTCAGATCTGTAAGGACGCTCTCACTGCTTGTCGTGTTTTTCATTTTAATGTCCCCAGAAGAGCCATGTCTGTCAGATCGGTGAAGCAAAGCGTCAATGTCGTCCACCCGAGACCATCGTTTGCTGGTTCTTTGGAAAGTCCATTTATTACTGATAGCACAGAGGTCTTCTTCATCTGAATCTTCACTCTGGAAAAAAAGCAAGTGGCACAGGTTAAAATTGTGTGCTTTAACTTGATATTTAAATTAATGATCCAGGTGAGCAACCGGCAACAAAGTGTCTCTGAACCAAGTTTATGGAAGACTGGTCACCAATCCTTTCATAACACCCTCTTTCATTTAATCGTAAAGACTGCAAACAACAAGAAAGGAATAAAAGCCTGCTCCATGTTAGGAGTCCCACTGATACCTCTTGGCTTCTATGGACTGCCTGTGCACTGAATTGTGTAGGGCTGATGCCCACAGTGACAGTTTAGGGGAAAAAAAAAGTTTTGAAAGGCGAAAGTAAAGGAATCCTGATTTGCAGGGATGGTGTTAATATACATATGGTAAAGACAGGGAAGTAGCTGGGTACTGCAGCAATGTGAGCTATTTAAAAATCCAAGACAGCAAATATCTGGTGCTGCATTTAGTTTTGAAGTGAGAACTAAATAAACATCTATAAACTTCACATCTAGAAGATTTATGTTTCAGGAACATAACTACAGATAAATAACCATGATGCTTAAAAGAACAATAAAAAAAAAATATTTGGCAAGTACTGCTTAGGGTGTGTCTGAGTGCAGGCAAAGGAAAGCAGAGAAGGCAGTCATGGGGGTGTGGGCAGGAGGAGCAGCCAGGCTCAGGCTGGGATGGGGCAGCACCTGCAGCTGAGGTGAGCTCTCCTACAGTGGCAACCACTTCCTTCACTGTCTTCATCAGTAAGTGCCTTCACTGCCGTCATCATCAGAGGCACCCCAAACTTGAAGGCCTGCAGCCTGCCCCACTGTCTCTGGCTTCCTCCAACGTCTCCTGAGGCAGCAGCAGCCTCACAGCCCTTCCTGTTCTCATCCCTCAGCCTGAGGCGTGCAGAGCTGCGCCTATGTTTAGGCAGCTCCAGGATCTACTCTGCAATGCAGAGAACGTGTGCCTTGAAAAAAAATTCAGATAAGAAAACCTCACCCTATGACATTTTTCTCATCTGTTTGCTCAAACAAAAAAAAAGATACATCTTCAGCATGAAGCCCACAGTTGCTAATGAGTACCCTTTTCCTGACTTTGAATTGGACTTATACTACATTATTCTTGTGCATTTGTTTTAAAGCAGAACAAACTAACTTCACCTACATGATATCCAAACAGCTCTTCACATTCTTGGAAGCAGTATGAAGGCAGTAAAATATGACAGGCTGTCAGACTAAAATGAGGTGCTAAACCAGAAAGACTATTTTGGGACTGGAAAAATTCTCATTTTAAAAGTCTATTATTAGAAGTATTTTTATATGAAGTTTCGATGGTAAAGTTATCTCCAATCTCAGACTACATCTTTGCTGGCCTGTCCAATTGAAAAATGTAAACCAAATTTTACAAGAGTGCCCAAAAACCTTAAATAATGTGAAACCCCAAAAGCTGGAGACTGGGATCAGTAGTGTGCCAAGTCTCACTGATGCCATAAACTTTTGCTAGTTTATCACTTCAAGTCAGCCAGATGTTTTAGATCATGTCCAAACCATAAAATAAAATATAGCTGTTAAATTTTGGGTTTAGGCATTCCTCTTTCTTTTGTTAACGCTGAGGTGTGCAGTGCTCCAGTGAGTTTACAGGAATGAATGGAGATCCTTATTCCATGGCTTGTTGGAGAGAAAAATTGAGCACCTTGGGATGTATGAGGGAAGGAGCTAGGAAAGGCTAATACTGCTTTGGTCATTTTATCTGCAGGGAAGAAATGGCACATCAGACAGCTCTACCTTTCTTTTAACTCCACAGCCTGCTGTATGCATATATGGACGAAAGGACTGCACAGCCTCAGGAACTTAAAAATCCATTTATTGTGGTCTTAGTAGTGCCACAAAGTGGATATTTTAAAAACCACAAGGGTACGTACTTTTAAATATTTAGCAGTGGTAATTATATCTACAAAGCATACCACTGCTGAAGCGTTGGTGGCACCAGCCAATAGGATAAACATATTTTTAAAATTTGTTCTACATTGCAATATGCCAAAGGGACCTTAAAGAAGATTCTTGGCTGACACAAATCCCTGTAGCTCCACTGACATTACCGTATGAGCTGACAGGATTTAGCCTGTATTTTCTACAAGCTGGAATCGATTAAAGTAGCCAAAGTGGTAGAGACATTGCAAAAAACATCAAGAAGAGAGCACAGAGCAGAAGACAGAAATAAAAATAAATTCAGTGGTAAATATACTTCAAATCAAAAGTTTGTAGGTTTTCTTGGTTTTCTTTTGGTTTGTTTGTTTGTTTGTGTTTTTTGGTTTTTTTTGACAAAGCAGAGATGAACAGAAATGGATATTGGTAGTAAACAAGTTTTGCCTCTAACCACAGCAAAGACAGGATTACATTCTGCCCAAGAATCACTTAGAAAATACAGAGGCTTTTCAGTGTCAAAATTTGCAGCTCAATTAAATAAAGGCTTAGTTTTGGTTCTTTTTAATTGATAAAGAAACAGGCTTGTGTTTCATCAGAAGCAAAATCAGGCAAATATGAAATGAAATATCTGGATGCTGAAATAATGCTATGGTGACTCACTAGAAGTTCAGCTGCACTGTGAGTCCTATGACATACTGTGCTTTTCTTTTGATGAAATCAGTAGAAATTCTGGAAGCCATGAACATCCTGAATGACCCACTGTTCTTTCAGATATCTGAGTGTCCTGACAAATGAAACTGTCCATAAAAAAATGTTGAGAGCACTTAGCCCACCCACATGTCACCAGCTAGGGGGACAACAGATCAAGAGATTGTCTGTAAGCTATGATTCATCTGAGGAAGGCAGAGCAGACATACTGGAGCAGTGACTGTACATTTCTACTGACCTGGGGTAAAATCAAGTGCACGGCCTTGGAGCATATTCAAAAGTCCAGTTAATACCATTATGTTTGGGAAGATGAGAAGGGGCAAGTTTCTTGAGGAGTGACTGGTAACATTTGCCAAAGAGAAAGAGGTTTTGATTCACAGATTTGTCACAGCAGATTTAAAATAGTACAGCTTTTTGACTGAGGGTGTACTTGCCTGAAATACAGAGGGTTGCTAACAAAAGGCAAATAGTGGATTTATTTGCGGTGGAATTCTGCCACATTTTTCCAGCTGGGGGCAGGAATTCTCATAAATCGACAGCTGCAGAAGGCAGTTAATCCAAAGGCTAATCTCTGTCTGTCCAAATCGCTTATGGACATATTTGCAACACATACAAGAGGATTTCTGGTTGCATCTTGATGAAGCCAAGGGAAGACAGCAGTCCACAGGAGGGATGGTCTGGGTGGGAGAGTGGGCAGTGGGGAATGCTCATGCTGTGCTGGCTTTTACAGGAACCTTGCCTGGCAGCTTGCTTGGCCATATTTTGTTGAATCAGTCAAGCAGCTGTGCTAGTCCTGTGCATACCTTTTATGCTGAAGCTCCAAAGCAGGCTGATTTTGCATTTCTTTGTTCAGATCACCATAGAGACTATTAGGAAAGGCAATATCTACAGCAGAAGATTTATTTAGTTTGGTGATCAATTTCAGACCCAGTTTCTGGCTTTTACACTTGCATTTACACTTCCTCCTGTCAGAAGGTTCTCCTTCCTTGTCTTCTCTCACCCACATTCTCTTCTACTTTCAGTTGCTCTGTATCTGTGGACTAATATCTCCTCCAACTCCTCTTTGTCTACATTTTTGTGTGCTTAGCTTCTCTCTAGCCTTGTGCAAGTATGGACTCAACTAGCTTCTGTCCCCTTGAAAGACTACCAAGTAGGGCCATGTCTCTTCCACCACAAATTAATGGCCATCTGCAAGGAGAGCAGCTGAGGACTTCAGTCCATTCAGAACAGGGAAGAGTGACACCAAAAAATCAATGAAAAACAAACATAACAAAAGAAATAATCCTCCCTTTTTAACACAATATAATTCCAATACAAGAAAAACCCCTGAGGCAGTGAAGTCCCTGCAGCAACAGGGAATGGACAAAATAGAACCTAAAGAGGCTAGTACACAGAGAAAAAAGCAGACATGTGCCAAAGGAGGATATCTGGACATTAAAACCATTCTCTCTTCAAGTTCCCTCAAACACTGAATAGAGTATGAGGTGACTGAATTTGCAAAAACACCAAAAATGCAGCACTCAGAGGCCGTTTTTCAAAAGCACTAGACAGACACTCTAGGAAGGAAAAACAGAAACCAAGATTTCTCAGAGCTGACAACTACTATTTTACAACACTCAAGGACTTTGGGGAATTTGTGACCAGAAAACCAAACGTTCAACAGTTAATGCTGGGCATGTTACAAAACTCTCAAAATCAACAGGGTGTTTCTGCAGCCCTCACTGAAACCCTTTATGCTCAGATAATTCCCATGTTACACAGGAGCTTGTAAGTATGTCAGAGTTTATTTTTATATTCTTAACTGGGAAAAAGTCAGTACAAGAAACAAAGAAAAGCTGTTATTTTCATCTGAGCAGCTTCCATTTTTTC